>JAHBBA010001063.1:0-19800 GCA_018806925.1 Skeletonema costatum | reverse complement strand
TGCGCTACCTACTACATAATATTATTGGTTGGTCGGGTCCTTGGCTCCTAAACGCAACACACTCGGGAGACTCGTCTTGTATCTCTGCACCGGCCCCAATCCTAAGATTCTTGCCTCGCCTACCTCACTCTACCTCTACGGCTGCACGCTCGCTACTGGCGGCAAAACTTTTGCCCTACGCATGCTTCAGGAAGGGAGCCGCGCTAGCACCCAATTTCCTCCGTGGCTTGTATCTTCGTCCTCGAGGATCGAACCATTGTACCTGCGCAATGTGGACAAAAACGTGAGCAATGGCGTAAAAGCCATTTTCCTGGAATGTTTGGGGTTGTAATCTCAGTCATTTACTGCTCGGCGATGGAATGTCAAAAGTCCTCCATTGGAAGAATTCAACAAGAGGCTGTGTCTTCGACGCTCAAAAAAATTCGATAAAAACGGAATGAACCAAGTTGGCAGGAGACTGATCAAAGTTTCATGTCTTTTACGCCCCTTAGCTTGAACTTGATAGTGTTATTTCCGAATATGCTCTCTACCAACATCGCAACAAAGGGCCAGGGGTTAGGCCCAAGAAACCATATTGTTGGGAAATTCGTCTCTGTAGCCTACCCAGATTAGCATGGAGGAGGGCCAGGCTGTGGAATTTGAGAAGATATTGATCCGAGAGATGAGTACCGAGGACCGCGAGCCAAAGTCCTGAAGCCAACAGCCTAGATAAGGACACAATATTGTTTTACCCTACGGTTTGTTACCTCTTCAAAGGTATCGAACTTTAAATTCCTATCAAAAAAGTATGCACGGGAAAATACTTGACATGGATGGAAACGGTTCAGAATAATTAGCCAAGGAAGACCTCTATTGCCAAAGAGTGAACCGCCACCCCGCTGCAACCCCACCACCACCTCAATGCTCACTCTTGCCCACAATGGGCTCGCGGTCCTGATGCTCTTTACCAAATCTATTGCAGATTGCATGACCAACCTACCGAAGACCAGTTCCTTGTAAGAATCTGCTCCCACGGTCCCCATGAATACATTTGACTTGATGTTTCATAAGTAATCCTTACATTTTCAACACTAAAGTACGATCCAGTTACTGGTAAAATGTTTCATTGGCGCTGGCGATTAGAAAGGTCACTGGCATGACCAATCCATCAATAGGTTTGGCCCCATTACACGCATACACTCCCGCTTTCCCCTTGCCTTTCCTTGCCACCCACCTAGATATTGAATTGGTGTGTTTGTACATCATTAAAACTAATAATAGCAGTCGACTTAAACGCTTACTTGTGGTTGACTGATTGGTGAAGATCCCATTAAAGAGTTTGCCATTTCCAAAAGTGCTTCCTCCAACAAAGAGCTCAAACGTTTCGGGCCACAGGCACACCTTGCTTCTCCCGAAGAGCCGTGATACCAAAAACATCCAGTTTATTGGGTAATGGAATAGAAATATGGCAAGCCCGACGCCCATCTCGGGGGCCGACTTCGCCGTACCCCCAGCTATCAAAAACGAGGAAGAGTAAGATGACTCGTGCTGACTCTCCATGTCTTCGAACGAGCAATACAAATGGATGGCGATTCTTCTTGCAAGAGTGGCTGGGGTACGCCTCCCCCTTCCTTTGCTGACAAAAAAGCCCTCCTAACCCCAAAAAAAAAAATGAACGATCGACTCCCAATTGCCTTGCCGGCGCTGCCAAGTCGCTCATTTTATCAGTGGCTCGGTCCACCGCTTCTTTCAAAAGGTTCCATCTCTTCTCTGTCCCTTTTGGAAGCATGCATCTCATCTCGTTTGGGCAACGCAGGACCCATTGTCTTAGATGGACAAGCCGACATGTGCAGGTGACACTGTTCTCCGTTGTTTCCTGTGCGGACCGGTGGAGGAAAGGGACGAACTTGGGTGGCCTCAGTAACCCTGCTTCCACCTTGCTCGCCCCACACACGATAGGTCGCACAGCTTGCATTGGCCCTCCGTTTCCCTGGCACCGAAACGCATCAGGTGAACATCCCAATCTTCTTGATGCACCTAGAACCTGATCCTTGGCACCTTTGCACTCGAAGCTCATGAGCAGAATGAGTTTGTCAAGTTATAGCATATTGGATTTTTCAACAAGTGTGAATGTGGAGCCTGGTGCCGTCATCTCGGTGTTAAATAACCGAAAAATATCCTTGACATTGTCCCTGCACTTTCATATCCTCCAGCTGAGAAGTTTGTTATTGGCTAATGATCCACACTTTCCGCCTAAGGGGTCTTTTGTGTCACGTATCACAAAAATTCACTACAGGCATTCATCCATCATAGAAATGCTCACCATTCATACCTGCCTTTCCATTCTTTGTGCAAATGATTTGAATTGATTTTGTCGAACCACGATTGTGACAACTGTTAAGACTCCTGTCAAAAATACCTCCGAGCGTTTGCGTTTGGAAGATGGGTTCTATCGTCTCATCTAACATATCATCATGCACCGCTCTCCAAGACTTCAAAAGCCTCCTCCATTTTGGAGCCGCCTACACGAAGCAAGAATCTCTGTCATCAGCGCAAATATCACGATCGTCACTTTGTGTCAGTAACCAAGATGGGGCAAGGATGGCCACTCTGGACATTCGACAATTGTTTGAAGTCTAATCTTCAGCCTTCCAGAGGCAGTGGTTCCACCCTTTGCTTCTCTACAAAATCATCGAGTAGAACGTTTCCATTAACTACCACAACTGCAATGAGTATTCAAGGCAGCATCTATATTTTATACGAATCCTCGCCCTTACGTTTGAGCCCATAACAACAACTGCATAGAACACTGGATATTTGTATGCCGCAGACAAACAACGAGTTTTAGGCTCTTTTCGTCAATCCCCTCATGTGTAAGATCTCCCGATTCGACAAGCTTACAAACATCCAGCCGCTAGAATATAGCAGCGATGCCGGCAACGAAGAACACCCATGTTATTTGGTGTGGGATGTGCCACGATATAAAATACTGTATAAGGGAATAGCGCATCGTACCTGAATGAAAGAAGTAAGACACGTGGAACTACCACAGGTTCTCTAACGTTGAGATATTCCCCGGTATGTTGTTCCGAACCAAGCTGCAGCCACTATAGTCCTTCATCGCTCCATACCTTCTCTCTATTAGTCTGGGGGTGTTGTAGACTCGCCGTAGTCCTGCGATTCAAAACTCTTCACATGCTTAATCAAGTGTCCTTTTCCTTCCGCTCCTCGCTGTTGCTAAGTGGTAAAGCAGTGTGGTAAAAATTTTGATATCGTTCCGAGATGGATGGGAGAGGAAGGCTCGGCCAGAGAATGTTGCTTCTCGTATAGGCCATCCCATCCGATTTGATCCTCGGGGTAGCTTCATCGCGGTAATCACCGCGGTGAGGATTCATACCAACATTGGTCCTGGGCCCATGGTTTGATTGTGCTCAGGCTCGAAGTGTTGCAAAAGAAAAAAATGAAAGATGGATTGAGATAGCGCTTTAGATGTTGAGGAGCGCGATGAGTTCAGGCAGTACTGTGCTTCATAGGCGAATCATGGTCTGTTAGCAGGGGGCATAATTGTTGCGTGATGAAATATAATGAACTAGTGAAGGCAGGTATCTTAATCAAGTCCTCCATTCAAATCTATCAGTGAGCGGAGTTGAGTGGAGGCTGGAGTGAAGTCTTTGCTCTTGTGGGGGCTGATCAAACAATTACTATTCCTACGTGAGAAGCCAAAGGAGCCTCCTTCCATTCCCAACTCAAATCAATCAACATCTTCAATCGCTTCAATGAAGATCTTATTGTAGGTGATGGTATGTTGAACATCTTCACGATGACGATGTCGTCTCGAGTGTCGTCGCTAGCATCGATCACTTGGGGGATCTGTCGCTTTGTAAAGCACAGCATCTTCTTCTCTTTCAATATTACTCAGCAGCAGCCGACACTAGCATGAAATGATGAGGTAGCACTCTCCATTCTCGTCAAGGCAAAATATGGACCCATCGGCCATTCAAGTCACACCTGCATCTACCGCTACACATCAATTCTCGTCAATTAGTCCACTGCGCCTCTAGCCGTATCGAAAACTCTACACGGTTTTCCCCGCCAGCTCATTTGAACAATAGGAAATACCACTCCTGTTGTCTTTCAGATACTCTGCAGGACCTGCTAAAGCACCTTTGAGCAATTATGTCAATCGACACAAAGGACTTCTTTATACAAGACTCAATTCTCTTCAACGTGTTGCTAACATGAAGAAGTAAGAGATAGACTAGCATAGAAAACGCAAGCTTTCAACATCGTCGTTCGAGCGAGTTCTCGGGGGGGGGGAGAAGTCGATGTAACATGTCTATCCTTCGCCGCAGTCCAAGCCCCATAATACAAATGCTGACATGGTATATGCTTGCATGTACACGGCGGAGGTTGGATCTGGGGCCCCGATTCGCAGTATCAAGTAGCTCATCGGGTGTTTGGAGATGACGGGATACCAATTTGAATGTGGCCGCTGTGAGTGAGTGTGGAATAAGGGGCAGTGTTCTGGCAATACTCACTATCAGTGGCACAAGAGTAGATAATCGCGGCCAAACGAACTCGTTGACACCAGTCAATGAAGTTGTCACAGCACTTTGATTAGCGATCGAAAATACTGGAGGCTGATGAATTGAAATATACACAACCGTGTATATACTGTAGCTAGTGGAGAGAGCTCTGGTGGCGCAGGTGTTGGTATTATCTCATGTTGGAAACGTAGAGATCGAGCTGACGGAATGCACTTACCTTGAACGTGTCCACTAAGGGAGTTTCTCAATCGGGTGTACGGTTTCCTATGATCTTTCGGGCACACCCATCGATGCGTGAAGATGAGGAAATGGGACCCTAGTCCTATTTTGTGGAACACACTGAACTGATTTGCATGGGCAGAATTGTATATAGTGACCAAAATGATATGGCAAGATGGATGCGAGTACACTCACGCACGACAGGCAACATGTGAAGAAGAAAACTCACGAATCGGCCAGCGAAACCCCGCCCCTCCATCAGTCCGATGTATGCAAATCTGTCTCAATCTGACCACCAGCCCGGTGAATAAGTGACCCCTCGGCTGACAGCAGATGATCCATTGCGTGATGACTCGGTTGTTCCTCGCAAGTAGGTACAAGCATTTGTGGGAATATACGTTGAGGACGGTCTACTCAAGAGGGTGGTTGAAGCATGAGTATCTGGCCATTTTGGCTTGCAAGAAGACCTGATCTTGATGAACTGGGCCGGACGGGCTCGAGGAGTAGTACACATGGCAAGTTTCATGACAGCGCTAATTTATGGTGCGTAGCCTGAACACCTTGTTGATGCATTGTGATAAGAGGTTAAGGCATGAAGATGTTTTCTTGCAGCGTCTGGTGACAAGAAGAAGAAAGAAGCCGAAAGAGAGAGAAGAATGAAATCAATCCAAACAGCTCCAAAGTAAAAGAACAGCTAATCTTATGCCAATGGTCCCCACCTGCCAGTTAACAAAAGTAACTGGCTCGAACATACTTGACAGTCAATGAACGAGGACTCCTAACCAAGTAAGCCAACCAACAGCGGACTCTGATAAGGAGTTTAAGGCTGCCACGCCGCAATTTTCAACTGGTTTGGTGAAGCCTGCCCATTGCATCTGCGGGAGAACCCTTGCTTCTGCTTCCGCAAGAAAAGACCAAGCAAGAAGCAAGACGCCTCGGATCTCGCTTCTCGTCCAGTCCCCCCCTTCCTTCTCCTTGCTTCTCTCCCCGCCGCCGCCCCGCCACCCGCACCACCGAAACGTCCTCGCACTGCAAAATCCATCACCATCTTCCATCTTTCCACTTCTCTTCATGAAGAGAGCAGGGAGCTAGCTGGGTGGAAATCAATAATAATATAAAAAGCATAATACTAGCAATGGGAGTGCCAGCATTCTATCGATGGCTCTCAGAGAAATATCCAAAGATTGTCCAGGATGTGCTCGAAGATCGCGTCCACCTTGTTGCCGGCCAGGGGTCCATCCGTGTTCCATTTGATGCCACCAAACCAAATCCATCGGACTCGAGGCTGACAATCTCTACATTGACGATGAATGGGATTATCCATCCCTGTTCGCATCCAGAGAATGGTCCCCCCAGCCAAAGAATGAGCAAGAAATGTACGAAAATGTTTGTCTCTATGTCGACAGATTGATGAGGGCAGTCCGACCACGCAAATTTGCTCTATTTGGCAACTGGACGGCGTTGCCCCCCGTGCCAAGATGAAATCAGCAACGTTCACGTCGATTCCGATCTGCACAGGAGGCTCGAGAGCGGGCCGAAACGGAAGTTCAGGTTAGGGAGTCGCTGGAGGAGCAGGGGGTGAAAGTCGCTGCATCGGAGAAGCCGTGGGATTCCAATGTCATTACTCCTGGGACAAAATTTATGATTGATTTATCGGAATATATCCGCTTCTATGTGCCGTAAACGAATTGCTACGGATAAGGCTTGGAAGAAATATCAAGGTGATATTTAGTGATGCTTCCGTACCCGGGGAGGGAAGAGCATAAAAGTCATGTCCATGTTCGACAACAAGGGCACAGCCGGGTACCAATCCCAACCTTGTCCATGTTCTTCATGGATTGGTATGCTGATCTTATCATGTTGGCACTGGCCACGCATGAGGCTCACTTTTACATCTTGCCGTGAGGGAAGTACTGTTTCGGGGCGAAGATCGGTTGAAAGCAACCGAGCAGCGAGAGAGAAGAGTCTGGAT
Source organism: Skeletonema costatum (assembly GCA_018806925.1). Taxonomy (NCBI): domain Eukaryota; phylum Bacillariophyta; class Thalassiosirophyceae; order Thalassiosirales; family Thalassiosiraceae; genus Skeletonema; species Skeletonema costatum. The sequence goes on along the minus strand of JAHBBA010001063.1, from coordinate 13,083 downwards.
TTGCGTGTTCAAGCAGAAGCTGATGGATGAGGCCGCAGGGGGTACGGCAATGGAACTTCCTGAGAATGCTAACAAACCTTTACAAAGGTTGAGTGTTCCAGTACTAAGAGAATATCTGGCAAACGAATTTTCTTCTGTTATGAAACCCTCCTTTCCGGGGCGAAGTATCATTTGAAAGATTAGTGGACGATGTCGTATTCATGTGTTTTCTTTGTTGGTAATGACTTCTTGCCTCATTTACCCAGTTTGGATATTCGTGATGGAGGACTGGACTATTTATTCAATGTGTACAAAAGGTTGCTGCCTGGGCTCGGGGGGTATTTGACTGATCATGGTGGGAAGGTCAATCTGGATCGCGTCGATGTCATCTTAGCTGAGGTAGGAGCTATTGAAGATCATGTCTTTCAGCTGAAACACAAAAAACGAAGAGAATGATAAGAGGAGGAGGCAGAATGCAGAAACAAAATAGAACGCATGGAAACAAGATGCCTGCTGGAGGAATTGTAAATGCTCCGCAACAAGACTTCCAGAAGTTGGGGCGAGCGGGGGCGGATGTTGGCAGCTGATAATAAAGACATTAAACTCCAGAGAGGGCATACTGCCAAGGAAGAATTACGTCAAAAGCTAAAGGGCAAGACAAAACCGGCCTTGGATAATGCAAACGCAGCTGAGGCGTTGAAAAGGGAGTTGCTTGGTGGAGGGACAAAACGAAAGGCGTCCGAAATTGCCTCTGAAGATAACATCCACTGCTTCCAATGGAGATGAAGAAATGACCATTGATGAGACTGAAACAAGCAAAACAAGTGACAGTGAGATGGAAACCAGAAGAAGACAAAAAAGCTGCGGCAAAGAAGTTGAAGGAGAAAATCAAAGCGATTGAGCAGGCCAAGTTGGATGATTACGCCAAAAATGTGAAAGATAATGTTAAGCTGCATGAAGCTGGTTGGAAAGATCGTTACTACACTGACAAATGTAAGGCTGATGATGTCCAAAATAACGGAGGTCGGGAGCACCTATTTCGCTCGTACGTGAAAGGTTTGTGCTGGGTGATGAAGTACTATTACGAGGGATGTCCAAGTTGGAAGTGGTACTTTCCTTTTCACTATGCCCCTTTCGCTAGTGATTTACGCAACATTGAGCGTTTTCAGAAAGACTGTGAAACGTTTGACGACAGTGAACCCTTCAAGCCGATTGAGCAGCTCTTTCTGTGCTGCCAGAAGACTCGTCCCATGCTGTTCCAAAAGAAGCTCGTTGGCTTATGGCGGATGAGGAGAGCCCTATCATTGATTCTATCCCCATGATGTCCCGTGCGATCCAAATGGCAAAGCTATGCCGTGGTTATGGGTTGTTCTCTTACCCTTCATTGACGAGGAGCGCTTGCTCGCTGCACTGCACCCTACTATGGAAAAGTGGACAACCAAGGAGCTCTTATGCAACAGCCGCGGCCTTGACGACGGGTACGTGTTTCTTCACAATGAGCATGCACTAAGTAAAGAAATTTCTTTTGTCGTGACATCAAAGGATGAGTATGTGAAGAATAAGTTCTGTCTCTCGGACAAGGATGTTGCGAAAATCTCTAGCTTCTTTGGATTCGTTCGAAAACCATTAAGTCATGAGTTATATGAGTTTGACGACAATAGCATGGTTCCGTTGCCAGCTTCGGCAAGTAAGATCTCGCGCTCATCGGACTTGTTCTCTAGTGCTGTTGAGCCAAACGAAGCAATTTGCTTGGCATTTACAGAGCCAACAATGAAGAGTCACAGAAGTGAGATTTTAAGTGGTGCTGTTCTTCCACCGTCGATATTGACTGATGAAGACAGGCGCATTCGTAGGCCGAGACTCAATAGAGGTGGCGATACGATTGCCAATATGGGCGGGCACAACAAGAGTCACCAGTCTGGATATGGCAGCATGAATATTAGTTCTTACGAGAGGGATTTGGCAATGAAAACTGGCCGTGGAAAGCAGATGTATCAGGCTGGAACGAGGGCTTGGGGTGCCATGGAGCCAACTCCAAAACGTCACATGCCAACCATGAATAGATGGCAACCACCCCCGCCAATGCCCCCACCTCCTCCTACTCAACAACAGCAATGGCCTACAGCACAGAATCCATTTAATGGTAAACTATAAACAATCCAGCACAGCAAAGGCAACACAATCCATACCAACAACCGCCCCCGCCAGCAGCAGCAATATGCATACCAACAACAGCAACAAGGTAGGCCTCAGCAGCAACAATATTCGTACCAACAGCAGAGACAGCCACAGCAACAACAGCAGTATTCATTCCAGCATCATAATCGAAATCAGCAACAACAAGCTTACGGAGGAGGGGCGTCAGCAAAATCAAGTTCAGCAAGGGCAGCACACTAGGTTCGATCAGCAGAGTCAGTCAGGCTACTCCTTCAATAGGCAAGGAGGGCAGCAACAACAGCAATACCAACAGCCTCCACCCCCTCAACAACAACAGCCGCAGCAACAAGCACGCCAGCAACAACCGCAGGGCCGTGCCAATCTCAATAACCTTCGAGCGCAGCTCATGAGCACGTTGAAGAATCAACGAAATAGTAAATAAATAATAAGAAGCTGTATGAGTATTGAGTAGATCTGTGTTGAATGTTAAAGCAAGTGAAAGGTTTTTGGTGCTTGCGAACGAAGGGCGTGTGTCATGATACTTTAATGGTATAGCTGGGGGTAATAAATAAATTTCAAAAGTCAACTAAGAATTTAAATTTACTTTTCTCTCTTAAGTCACTGAAGACAGATCTCGACACTTCTCGCATCACGATCTCGACACTTCTCGCATCACTCACCGTCACAGTTTGCAATACTGTTCTGTTCTACGTATAATCTTTCATAGTTCGTAGATTCAAAACTGGCCCACGATGCCACCAAAGAAAGATAAAAAGGGAGGCAAAAAGAAGAACAAGGCGCTCCTCCAAGGATGCCGGCGAAATTGTTTCGCCCGAAGATCAAATTCGTCTCCTCCAGAGTCAAACAAGTTCGCTAGAATTTCAGCTAGCGTGTAAAGCAGAGGAAACTACCGATGGCATTGCTGTATGTGCGGATCTACGCTCAGCACTTGCCGAAGCAAACAAAAAGCACCAAGAAGAGAAACAAATGACTGCGGATATCAGTGCTACAATGACCCGTCAGTTCAAAAGCATGCAGCATCAATTGCTGGAGAAAATTACGGAGAGGGAACGCATCATTCAAAATTTGAGAGATGAACTTCTTGAAGCCCAAAAGCAGTCGGCTGAGCAGCTTGCAGCGAAGGAGAGGATTATTCAACAAAAAGATGAAGAGGCGGCATTGTGTCGGCAGGAGATTGAAGATTTGTGCAAGCACTTTGCTGACCTCTTCGTAGATGCATCGAAACAGATCTCCAGCGTAATGTAACTACGGTCATCTTTCCTTCCTTTCTTGCGCTCTTTCTTTCTTTTGACTCTTGTAATGTCCCGCGGATTCCGCCGGAGGCGCCTGGCGCGCTTTCCGGGGGGCGGGCGCGGCGGCCTCAAAGCTCCCGCTCGCTCCTCACGCGAGTTCGAGTTCATGCAAGTCATGTGCAAGCAAAACGCAAAGCAGCCTCAACCTTAGTAGATTGAAATCTCGCCGCCAACACGACAAGGACAAAGGGCCACTCCGCGAGGCCAGCTGCACTAGCTACGACGTCACGACCAATGATGATTTCATTATTTAGCAGCTACTTCGCTACTGCTCTTCTCCTCTCCTCCTCTTTGCTAAGTGCAAATGCATTTTCAACACCAACAGCACCACGTGGCCTGATGGCAAGAGGGCTATCGATGCAGAAAAGTAGTGATATTGACAATGGAGTACAAAATGTTGATACAAAAGAATGTTACAATTCTGATGATAAAACTCGGCGTCAAATTCTGATAAACACCGCTGCGGCTGTGCTTGCCGCTTCATCCTCTTCCCCATCACTAGCCGAAGAGATTACCAAAGATAACAACAAATCAGGAGTAGTATCAACTGGCAAACTCGCATCCCTTCTAAAATCAACACCGACGTTTTCAATTGTAGATGCACGTGGTGTACCATATTTCGTAGTGGGAGAGGATGCAAAGTTGACGTCATACTTTTTCCTTTCATATACAGAAGCCAAACGAATTTTAGATGTGGCCATTTCATCCTCGGATCAGGCAATCAAGGAAACAAAGAAGGAGATTAAGCAGAAGAAGGGTACTGTTACAAAAGAGGATGAAGTAGAGATTGGGATAAACCCTTGGAAACAGGCACGTATCACGTCTGTTCCCTTGGATCTTGCTGTCAGTCTTTGCTCTAAAGGGAAATTGGCAGGTGCATACTTCCGACTTGCTCCAGCAGAATCTGATATTGAGGATGCTTTGCAAATAGATGGAAGTGACGATTTGCCTGAGGGAAAAGTGCCACTGTTTTATGTGGAAGATTTCACCATTGCAGATCAGGAACCGCTATACTTTCAGAAAGAACAGTTGATTACTGATTGGAAACGTGAGCAAAAGAGCGGTGATAAAACTGCTGAGCCTGTTGTCAAGGTTAGTGAGTTGTTTGCAACAATAACAGAGATGGTGCGCCCTGATGGGAAAGATGAAGAACTGAAGTCTATTGTCTTTGTGGCTCCATTGGAGAGTGAAAAGAGGGCGAAGCAGTGCTTAAAGGGCGAGAAAGAACCGTTCAGGCTAGGGGAGAGAAACATAGTGCTGTAATTGAATTGCTAACAGAACAATTTGCTACTTTCTTAGATATAAGCCAGACATAACCCTGCTGCTGCTGAATGATGCTCATCTCTTCAAACCAGGTCCAAATCGCTCTTTGCTGTACTTTGATCAATTTATGCTGTAATAAGATTTTACCGAGAGAGAGCAAGAGGCACTAAACGTACGTAATGGTTTGAGACTAAACCGAAGTTTCAGTTTTTTAGCAATGACATTAATAAGTTACATGAACATTTCTAGTGACAGTGTATAAGAACACACCCAAAAAATAATTCTTTCTCACGGTGATACCATAACACTCAAAGAGTTCCCTCCTGAGTTTGTCCAAGTCACTACTTCTATACAGCTCTCGAAACAACACTTCTAGGCGAAATGGATCTTGTTCCATGACCTGGAAACTGCTCTTCATAATAAGCCCAGACGTGTTTGAAAGCACCTTTGATCTCATCTTCCGAATATCCGGTGAGAAGCTGCAGCTCAGGTCTCCATTGAGGTGTGATCTGAAGAGATACACGAGATGCCAGAATGATGGCTGCAGCCAGGTGTGTTGGCAAGTACTGCTGGAAGGAGTACTCTTGCAGCGTTAAGTTGCAGAAGAACTCTGCATACTTCTTGACGTACTTGGGAATTTTATCAATAAGGGCACGGCCTTGCCATGTGTCATCCTCAAACGTCGCTCCTTTGGAGAGAAAGTATCCAACGACATGAATCGGAGGCACAGCACGAAGCTTCCATCCCAAGTATTTCAGTACCTCTACCTCTCCATCACGGAAACTAAGAGAGTTGTGACCAACATTGCTGAGCTTGGTTAACTTCAGCAGATCAGGGATGGCCGGGCAATGCTCCTCTGCCTCCTCATATTTGGCAGCAACGCTCAGGCATGCCGTTGCGAGGAGCTGCCAGTGACTTCTTGGGATTTCCCTCGTTCGGAAGATTTTGTCTAAAAATAATATACTAACATGAACAGTTGATGTGTGAAGATGAAATTGTTCGCCGACGTCGCTCATCCAATCGACTAGGTATCGGCGATATGGAATGTAGGACGCTTGCGGAGCGTATGTCGACGGCGAAACGTAGTCTAGCTGACGTTCGCACATGTCTACAAATAGATCTTCAGTGCACATACCAAGTGTTGTATCGATATCTTCCTGGTAGATCAAAAGTGGTGGAGGTAATTTGATGAGAATGATGTACAACAAATGCCGTTGAGAAGGACATGTGGTATATTTGAATGCATGACTTACTCTGACTCCATATGGCAGACTCAAGTCTGATGAAATACTCATCGAGACCTCTATTGGCTGAGAGAATTGATCTCTGTCTTCCCATGTCTTTGTTATCGAATAGTGGTTAAGCAATGGAGAGAAGGAGGTGAGCACATGTTGTGAGAAAAACGGCCGTTTGCCTTTAAACTGCAGCACGTGATGTGCTTGGCCCTAGATCAACCCACGACGAGACTTCAGCGGAATCTATGCAGCTTTATTTAACTCACCTTTATTGGTTTGAACATGAAACTGTTATCTCTAGACTGAAGAGCATCGTTGGCAACGGACATGTTTAAATGTAATGATAGGTTTGGAAGTGACGGCGGCGTCGGTAGAGGAACTATTACGGATCTGTAATCAACCGATGCTGCTGGATAAATCAAATGGCTTATACTTCCTTCCGTTTACCTAATGATTACTCAATGATATGTTCCTGTGATATGTCAGAAAAAATCAAATGATTATAACGATGGTGTATGTTGGGCCCGAGTTTGATTTATGCTCATCTCTTCAAAAGCGGTCAATCATGAAGCGGCCGGCGGGCTGAGCATCGTGGCGGTGTCCGTTGGCCGAAAAAAGAGTCGTTTCTTGTGTTTGTAGGGTTCCTACCCGTAGAATGTTTTGAAATCCAGAGTCGAGTCAAAAGAGGGGGGCGAGGTTAATTTGAATGTTATGCGCCGGAAAGGAGAAGGTGGAAAAATCAAGAATGATTTCGAGAAATCTGAGCAATTTGAAACGAAAGATGTAGGTAGAGTAATAAGTACCTCTTCCGTACTAGTATTAACAAGAAAGAGAGAAAGAGAGAAAGAGAAAGCGGAACAAGAATGGCAAAACGACCCGATGCACGCGAAAGCAAGAAAAAGATACGACTTCACAAGCGAGAGACAAAGAGCCCCAAAGTATATTACTCATCCATAAATCTAATGAACGCCAGCAATAAAGAGTATTAAAGTCAGCAAACATGTAATTATTAACTTCATTTCAAAACGATATCACAACCTAGTTTAGGTTTAAGTTTAAGTTCCAATTTGGAGTAGACTTACACATTCAAGCACCATAGCATATTCAAGCACCATATCAAATCTAAAATTGCGAGTGAAGCAATCAACAGCTTTTAATGGCCCATCATATTCAAGAAACGATTGTATAGAAGTGTATTTGTCACTACTCGTGCTCTTTTTCTACGTATCGGCGACGCTACAGCATCGTAGGTAACCTGATGAAGTTCAATTCCAATACATATGACCACTCCGCCAGCAAACATGAAGCTCCAAGTTGTATCTCACGCTTTAAAATTAATAATCAACAGCTTCTAGTGGCCAATTATAGTCGGCAACGGTAGTGTAGAAGTTTGTTTGTCGCAACGAATGCTCTTTTTCTACCTATCAGCGGTGCTACAGCCTCGTAGGTGGCCTGATGAGGCCCAATTTGAGCACAGGAAAGCACACGTTTGAGCAACAAATCGTATCCAACGCTGTGAATGTCGAAATTAACAGCTTGTAGTGGCCCATTGAAGACGGCTAAGATAGTATACAGGGATGTAAGCCACTACTCAAGCAATTAAATGTATATCAGCGGTACTACAGCCTAGTACTTGACCTGATGAGGCCAAATTTGAGTAAACGAAAGCACATGTTCGAGTACCATATCGTATCCATCCCAGTAAATATAGCAATCAACAGCTTCTAGCGACCCACCATAGTTGGCCATGATAGCATAGAAGCATCTTTTACACGGCCCAAGCATTCTTTGGGCCTATCAGCGTCGCTACCATTTCATACCTGATAAAGCATCTGAGATGGCCGCGAGCTTCTTTATTGACATCCATATCGTATCTCACGCTGTGAATATGGCAATCCACTGCATCTAGCGACCCATCATAGTTGGCCATGATAGTATAGAAGCATCTTTTACACGGCTCAAGCATTCTTTGGGCGCATCAGCGTCGCTACCATTTCGTAGGTGACCTGATGAATCATCTGAGATGGCCGCTAGCTTCTTTATTGACAGCCATATCGTATCTCACGCTGTGAATATGGCAATCAACAGCTTCTAGCGACCCATCATAGTTGGCCATGATAGTATAGAAGCATCTTTTACACGGCTCAAGCATTCTTTGGGTGCATCAGCGTCGCACAACGTCGTAGGTGATCTGGTGAAGCAGCAATACTCTCTAGCACAATATCGTATCTCACGCTGTGAATATGGCAATCAACAGCTTCTAGCGACCCATCATAGTTGGCCATGATAGTATAGAAGCATCTTTTACACGGCTCAAGCATTCTTTGGGTGCATCAGCGTCGCACAACGTCGTAGGTGATCTGGTGAAGCAGCAATACTCTCTAGCACAATATCGTATCTCACGCTGTGAATATGGCAATCAACAGCTTCTAGCGACCCATCATAGTTGGCCATGATAGTATAGAAGCATCTTTTACACGGCTCAAGCATTCTTTGGGTGCATCAGCGTCGCACAACGTCGTAGGTGATCTGGTGAAGCAGCAATACTCTCTAGCACAATATCGTATCTCACGCTGTGAATATGGCAATCCACTGCATCTAGCGACCCATCATAGTTGGCTATGATAGTATAGAAGCATCTTTTACACTTCTCAAGCATTCTTTGGGCGTACCAGCGTCGCTACCATTTCGTAGGTGACCTGATGAATCATCTGAGATGGCCGCTAGCTTCTTTATTGACAGCCATATCGTATCTCACGCTGTGAATATGGCAATCAACAGCTTCTAGCGACCCATCATAGTTGGCCATGATAGTATAGAAGCATCTTTTACACGGCTCAAGCATTCTTTGGGAGAATCAGCGTCGCACAAACGTCGTAGGTGATCTGGTGAAGCAGCAATACTCTCTAGCACAATATCGTATCTCACGCTGTGAATATGGCAATCAACAGCTTCTAGCGACACATCATAGTTGGCCATGAAAGTATAGAAGCATCTTTTACACTTCTCAAGCATTCTTTGGGCGTATAAGCGTCGCTAACATTTCGTAGGTGACCTGATGAGGCATCTGAGATGGCCGCCAGCTCCTTCATTGACAGCCATATCGTATCTCACGCTGTGAATATGGCAATCAACAGCTTCTAGCGACCCATTATAGTTGGCCATGATAGTATAGAAGCATCTTTTACACGGCTCAAGCATTCTTTGGGCGTATCAGCGTCGCTAACATTTCGGAGGTGACCTGATGAAGCATCTGAGATGGCCGCTAGCTTCTTTATTGACAGCCATATCGTATCTCACGCTGTGAATATAGCAATCAAAAAGATTCTAGCGACCCACCATAGTTGGCCATGATAGTATTGACCTTTCCCACGGCAGCCCCCTTTTAAGTCTCGTCTACTGTTTTCCCCTATTTTTCCCTATTCTGTGGATGCAACTCAAATTTGACGTCAATTTTTGCAACTCCCAACGCACACCCTACGATGCCGTCAATGATGCACAACACCTCTATCACCATTGAATGTAAGTCTACCCGTCTATAAATATAGTCACTACACCGATTTTTCATGCTCTTTCGATTGCACTAGGCGGCGGATGACGATATTGAGCGTGTAGCAACGTATCCGACGTTTTATCCACATCATCGTTTTTTCCCCTCAATTTCGGCGCATCATGGTGAAGACGTCGGTAGTGAGTGGCAAAACAGTTGAATGATGCCATGCCGCGTTATCCCTGGCTCTAATACATAATTAGGCGGCGGATTGGCCTGAAGGTCTTGGGATAATATAGGCAGTTGAAGTTATATAAGGTATTAGCAAGCGAGACGTGAAATATCCAACTAACGCAACTCCACAACGATGCACAAACACACCTACAGCACCATCAAATAGCACTCTTACCATCCATAAACATGGTCCATAGACCTATTTTTAATGAGGATTCCAATGGTGTCGGTTGCAGCGAGCCGCATTGAGCGTGTAGCTACCTATCGGCCGTTATATCAGCGGCACAATTTTGGTTCACAACAATGGCATATCATGGTGCTGACGTCGGCAACGAGTGACATAACAGTCGAATAATGCCATACCATGGTATTGGCGACTCTAATATGATAATAGAAGGCGGGATGAGGCGTCGGTCGCGGGAGTATGCACGATGCCGATGATAGACAGACCATTGGCATCAATTCCACCATTGGACAGACAGCAGGCTTGGAATTGACCGCCCTCCAACTCTTGATGCTTGCAGTTGGGCGCCTGGCGGGCAAACATTTATGTCTGATGTAAAAAGTAAGATACATGAGCTTCAACCGGTCAAGAATTGCACCAACATAGAAGAACAAAAGAAGAAGATGGCCAGGGGTGCAAAAAGAAAAGCTACGCAAGGGAAATCAAGCGAATACGAGGTGCATCGCTGTGCCCAGAAACAAAATCCAGGAGCGGAACAATTCTCTCCCAAGAGAGCATGCATTAGAGAGTTATATGATTCGTTAGAGAAAAAGAATAAGTCACTAAATGACTATATTGACGCCATGCTCTTCGTACAAGTCTTGACGGAACTTTTCTCCAGCGTATTCTCTATTATCAAGTTGATATAGTTCTTCAAGATGCTTCTTGTCCCAACACTCGCTCAATACCATCTCACCTATTTCAATGTCTGACTTGTCTTTGTGGTGGCCCATCCCCTTAAGCTCTGCGAACCGCTCCTTTTCACATGTCAAACCCCACTTGCGCACGTGTCCTCTGATATCAACCAAACCTGGGCATTCGGCTCCACCCCACCGGACCGCCGCTCTGCATGGAATGCCTTTCAAGTTACCATCTTCTTTCAAATCAGGATTCACATGTTGGACCAATGGCTTCTTGAAGTTCTGTAACAGAAATCCGATCCTGACAATTTGTGAAATAATCGGAAACTGATGACAAGGAATGAGGGCATTGAGATAACGTACATCAGTTTTCACTCCGCCATTTACATTCTCAACAATAATGCGTGTATTTCCAATCTTTTGCGTCTGTGCAGTGTCAACGGCCGACTGTTGTTTTTGATTCCGCTGTCGCTTTTGTGGCCGATCAACTATCACTCCCTCTCTTGCCGCAATAAGGTTTACAATGAAACCTTTATCAACTTTACAAGTATGTCCATATGGCACAAACCTTAGAATATTGGTGTGATCTGTCATCATTACATCACTTTGCTCTACCGCCACGGCCATCTGGTACCCACTCAGCAGGAACCTCACCAATTAGACCGCACGCTGCCAAAAATTTCACGGTGCAGTGTTTTCTTGTAGTCAGAATGGGTAGTAGATGAAACATTTGGATTAGATGACTGCTGCACAAATATTTCGACGGCATCCAACAGCATATAGCACATTGCGTGATTATCAGCTTCAAAGAAACGCTGTGGGTATGCTCTGAGCACTTGACCTCCGGGTAGGTGTAGGGAACCATCGTTTGCAGGGACTTATCTAGTACTTGGGTCCACTCGTGCAATATTTCACACTCATTCGGCTCGAACTTATTCGGCACAGGCATGCGACAAATTCTTGTGTTGCCCCAGATCGCAGATAAATTGAATAAGCTAAGTAGTCATCCTTCCAGTTCCTACCCGTTGGCTTCCGAGCTGCTTTTCGACCTTCGTAGCCATTCCTTGTACTCCGGCGAATCAATATCCATGCTTGGCGGCGCTTTTGTACCAGCAAGTTCTTCCCAGTCAACATCGTTTGGGGCGCGCAAGTTCTCACAAAGTCCATCACCTTCGGGAAAAGATCCTTCCGAGCCGTCAGTGTAGTTTAGAGCATCCAGGATTGTCGGATGGTATTGAAGAACGTAAAGTTCTTTACGTGACTTGACAACATACCGCCTTCATACAAAATCCAGATACTTGAATGGTCTTGCAATACCCTCCCTCAGCTGCTTCAGCAGTGTTGCTTTAGCCTTATCTTCTTCTGCAAGGCCTTCGATAATGCCTTCCAACTTACTGATCGTTTCCACATGTTTCCTTATTACAGCCTTTGCCTCTTCAAGCTCATCTTCCTGATCTTTCAGCTTATCTTCCTGATCTTTCATTCTCTTCTCATGTTGTTGCTTCATTTCCAACAACATCGCATCGTTCTTCTTCTCATTTCCGCCATCTGCTTCTCATGCTTCTTCTCCATTGTCGCCTTCTGTTTCTCATGTCGTACGTTCACACTAGATAGAACTGGCATCATTGTTCTTCGTCGTATTCTTCAGCCGGTTACTCAGGCAATGTATTCGCGCTTCAGACGATTGCATTTTGCGTTTCATGTACGGTGATACTTCAGCTTCTTCCTCCCTTTCCCTCGTTGTCGTGATATTTTTGTTCTTTACCAGGACTATAATCGAAAACATATTTGTCGCCTTTGAAACTTAAGATGCCTCGGATGGAAGTGCCATGGATAGAGGAACATCCTTTTCTCGGGTTTAGTGCGGTAACTCGCTAGTGTTTCTACATCAAATAGTCGAACTGTTCGGCAGATAGTATTAATAACGTACTCCCTTTTCTCTTTAGGAACTTCCAATGGCTGCTGACGGGGGAAGTAACCAGCGTCGATGCATGATTGCTGCTTTGCAGCTACAAACACGTCCTGGATTTGCAAATCGAAGATACGACGGTCCATGCCAATCCGTCCCCCTGGTATCACGCTTGTCGCGGTTTGGAAACCAACCTTCTGCAGTGAATAGGGCAGTACCCTCCATTTCCTTCAATGGCAACAAATGGGCATTCGTCTGATTCACACTGCTTGTTGCACGGAACAATAAGTGCAATGGTTTCTTTTGGCACCCCGAGTTTACGTGCAAAATCCTCTTCTGACAATACGTCACTGAACATTCCCGCATCATAATTCTGCGGCTTGGAAAACACCAGCACGGACGGGTGTTTTATCAGCCATATCACTGAAACTTTATTGACGGGAGGAATTATGTGTCGACAGATGACGTGTGTTATGTTAGTATTAATTTCTCGTCTTGTTGAGTTGGCGGATCACAGTCACCACCGCCAATAGAAATTATGATGATAGTAGATAGTGCTAGCCGCTTTTAGTGTTATTAGACTGGCTGCCGTCGATGTTACAGCGTCGTCGCTAGTGAGGTCGATCAAAGTGCACTTTT
>JAHBBA010001062.1:0-156788 GCA_018806925.1 Skeletonema costatum | reverse complement strand
CGAACGTGCCCACAAAAGCCGGAACTTATGGCTTCCCATGGACAGCTCAATGCGTTCCTATATATTACCCTGTCCGGCCAATTCGAGGTTTTGAGGTGGTCAACAACCGGCCATAATGGTCGTAATCGGGAATTTTGAAAATTTGGGCATGGCACAAAATTGCCGCTCCTAAGAAGGCCCTGTCTTCGCTTACCCATGGTCCGATATCACAGGGCCATTACCAACGTTTTCTAATGCAGCGACTTAAATAAAACAACCGACGGGATGGTAAACTTAGATGGAACTTTGGTATGAAGTCAGGGTGGGACGTGTTTGATTCTAGGATATTTATGCCCTACCGAATGGGAGTCGAATTGAGCACGAGGGGGAGTAACATTGGCGAGTTATGTGAGGAGAGATGAGAGGGATACTGGGAGGGACTGAAGAAGAGGTGCCAGATTAGTTTGACAGATGAATGCGCAATAAAAAGAATGTCTCATTACTGTAATATATTTGATGATTGTTGTTTGCGGTCTTTCATCTGCAAGACTGGAATTATTGGGTTGTCAGGTTTCAACTTCTCGCCCATCCGGCCACCTGCAACTCTGCGTCCCAGTTGTCAGTCCCGTCTGTGTATTTTTGTAAGCATCCTCCTCCGCCTTACCACCACAAATCTCACCATGTGCCATGAGTGGAACGAAATTTTAATCCACAACAACTGCACTTGTAGAATGGTTTGAGGATTTTGTTCTGGCCGGCGACAACTGCAACGCCCGCTGCTGGTAAAGCAGCTCCCGACGCATTAAGAAAAACTCATAAAAAAAACACAATCTTTCTTCCATGGGAGAATTCCCTTCCGAGGTATGGCTGCGAATCTGTTTCGCGACATGCAAACGAAATATACTTCAATATCTCATCCTCAGAACTTTTCAGACAAAGTCCATCGTTTGTAAGATTATTCAAGGATGGATCTTTGGCAATTCTTTTTGCATGAGATCAAGGTGCTCTCCCAACGACTCCCCCCTTCTTTCATCATTGGCCGTCCTTGTTCATCTTCTTCAACTCGTCCAAAGATTTTGCCATATGAGGCAAGACGTTTTATCACTTCAATCGTAAAACTGATCCCCCAGCCTTCACTTTGTTGAAATGTGTCTTTGTTGCGACAGTCTTTGTTGTGACTTCATTCATCTTTCGCGCCTCTCTGTCCTTGCCACTGGATATCGTGATTCGTCTTCAAACTTGTTACGGTCAGTATTATAGCGTCGAGTGTAAGGGAGGACCTTGGTCCCGCTGCAATTTCTTGGTCCTCTTTTCCTCCCATGCTTGATTCGTAGCCTCCTCATACTCTTTCTCTTGCGTTACGAACGCCTCTTGTTAGCGATGTTTGCGGATTTTGCATTTCTCCTTCAGTTCATCAGGAAGCTCCTCCAAGATGGACTGACTGTACTTCATGTGACGAATTCAATAGTTTGCTCTCCTTCCATTTGTTGCGGTCTCCTTCCGGTCTAAGTGTTTTGCTTTTTGGCGGCGCTCGGTTGGGTTCTGCACGTTTCCTTAAAAACATCTCTGCGCTCTTTTTCTATTCTGATATTCATTGTCTATTCAAATTACCTCATCTTTGAGGCTAAAAATTCGATTGGCGTTTGCTCGCAGAACACACTGACGAGCAAAAAGAATGTAGCATCTCCCACAATACGCGAGTTAGATGCGCTAAAGCAGAAGGGAGCACTCAAAGCTTCATAGATGTATAGGGAAACTCTTCCTTGAAGTCCTTCAGAGGATGCTTTGAGTAGGGATCGGCGAGTGGACACCTAACTCATCTTGCTAAGTTTCATCAACTCGGCTCTGACACAGTTTTCCTGTGCAAGCCCAGCTGTTGCCAGTAATGAACAAGGTCAGCAATGGTCTCTTTTATCACTGCTGTGAGAATGTCATACCAGACTTTTCTCTTCCTTCGGCCAAAGTGTCATCACTGTGTTTCCAGTAACCCCATTCCTCATATCCCTCTCGATGTCAACACAAATCATGCTCATCATGGATGTAATCTTCATTTCACGTCAAAGGGCCGAGTCTGGAGTCCCGAGTCCAAGTCCCGTGGTTCCCACTTGAAGATCCCTCACCATCATTCGCAATATTCTGGGCCCTTCGCCAGGATGCCGGGAAGATAAGGAGGCAACATAAGTGGTGCTGTTAAGAATTGCTCTGTATTCTTTTGACACCTTCTCCCAACCACATTTCTATAGCCGGCTTCCAGTTGTTCCTCTTGAGCTTCTCAACTCTTCGTCTTCAAGTTCGTCCAATGAGTGCACCTGTCCGAGGAAAAGTACTCCTTTGGCTTATCCTTCGCACCACGCCAAAATGGAACGACAAAGTTTCAGCAATAGAAATGGAAGCCCCATTGTAAACAAATCCCGAGCGGCTTTGGGAACTCTCCTTTCCTTGCGTGGGTCAGCGTTTTGTGATGTCAAAGGTAGTTGCTAAACAAGTTCAGCCTCAAAAGCAAAGTGAGATTTTGATGGCCGCACTCTGAGACATCACTGCTATTTTCGCTGGCCGTTTGCTCATCCATTGGCAGTCCACTCCGGCCACCTTACCCACCGATTAGATGCATTTCTATCCGCCCAAGTACGTGAGGAGGTTATTGCCATCCGCCAACGTAATTCCCATCATCTCTTATGATGCGCAGTGCAAACAATCCCGTTGACTCTCCAACACTTGCGGTGCGCTCTCTATTAGTCTTGAGCTTGTATGTCTTGCCAGTTCCGACCAACAACTTGTTGACGATGTTTTGTGTGATGCGACTGGATCGACGCTGTGGACGTCATGTATGCTCTGGCACAACTGCAATGGATGGAACTGCCTCGAATTTCCTCGCTCCGAATCGCCTGAAAATATTACACTTGCTCCATTGATTGCAACATTATCAATGTGGAAGAAGTCTTGAATGATGGATGGAACGTGGCACGAACGCCGTATCTAATGTAGTCCGATTTCATTCTCCTTGCAATAAGCTATCAGCTTATCCATTGTATCTATTGATCCTCTTTTCCGTGCAGATCCGGGCTCCATCAACTGTACCCACCGCCCAGGAATGGTAAGCACATCTCGATGGATCTCCTCTATCATCACTTTTCATATTCAGATTTGCATTGGCTTTCTGCATCTGTACCAACCGCACTACTGCTTGTCAAGGTAATAAATCGTGGTTGCCGTTCCATAATATCGGTTGTCGTTGCGTGTCCATCGTCGTCATCTTCACCATATCTAACCAGTCCTGATCACCCCATGAATGCTTTCCTTTTTGGATAAATGGACAGTATCAATCGGTTTATGAGATACCACAGTACGGCAAACCCATGCTTAGTTGTGTAGACCAAAACGTTTCTTTTGTCCACTAAACGCCCGCCAAAATATATATCAATTTGTAGTCAACCGTGGAATATGCAGGCGAATTGTTGACGTGGCTTGGGAACTCGTCATCTCTTCAATGGACGGCCCAAACAAGCAGACACCCGAAGCAATTCAACAAGCCTGCGAAACTTTGCTCAGCGAAATGTCGTAAACAGAATAATGATGTGCCGGATCATGTGTGCACAGTCGAGGCGCAGTTCCTTTTGGTTTGTTGTGGTTTGGATATGAAATGAATCTCTGTGGCTGAGACACTCACCGCTGGTTTTTGTATATCTAAGACCATGAATTCCACATACTTCCAGCACAAGTTGGTTTCTTTCCAATGTGGAACAAGTCCGCCAGGAAGACCGCTGTTTATGTGTGTTTCCTTGAGGTCAGCGAAGTTCCTTTATCTTCCTTCCAAGAATGCTCTTTTTGATGCTTTTGATTGGCATCCAAAATTCGGCAATAGAAATAGCAGCACGCAGTGACCGCCTCAACATTGGTGATCTTTGAATTCCGCCGCGGGCAAATCGTTGCCGGTCATGAGCCTCTTTAGCGGCTATCTCCAAAACAGCCGACCTCGGTTTTGTAATTCACCATCCGTCCCATAACTTTTTTGAGTTCGCCCTTATCAAGTTTGTTATACTCATGGCCTTTGTTAGATCCACGTTACCGTCGGCCCCCACTCTCCGTCTCCGTCTCCTCGTCATCGTCCATCCAAAGATGTGGAATTATCTTCGGGATATTTGGGGAGTGTTTTTCCGCTTTCTCTGGAATTTGGATGGTTGCTATCTCCATGTCAACTGAGGTCCCTTGTACTTCGTCTCAACACGGTGAATTGCTCCACAAGCAGATGAAGGTATTTAGGAACATTTTGACAAAGAGGTTGACAATCTCCTTGTTTGACCGAGTTCAAAACACTGCACTGGGTTATTGCCGTCCCACTGTAGTGTTTGGGTGGGATTGTAACATTCCCAATATCTACTGTAATGTTAGAGCAATCCAGGGGAGATGGGTCGTGTTCATAGAGAGCAGACATGAATAGGTTTCGATCCTTCTATCCAATCCTTCCAAATGTCTCTTGACGTTTAGTTATTTTATACTCTCCTCCAAAACTGATCTCAACGCCGCGTGAGTTCCAGTCCACCATTTCTGATAATTATCTTTTTGGACATTGATGGTAATTCTTTTTATCACGGCAAGGAGGTTTCATTCGGACCATGACGAAATGGACCATCATCACCGACCATGTTTTTGTTAGAGGGAGTACTTGCTTTATGAGACCCAAGAGTCGCCAACCCTCGCCAACCCGAGAGCAACGGCCACTTTCTCGCTCGACACCTCCACTTTTCAAAAACACACCAGCACAAGCACCAGCAACATGACGACGTTTTTTCACCACTATTAGTCGCTTAATAACCCCATAATACTGCAAACCTGCGTTAGATGATGTTCTTAACTGCCCTACCCTATCCCTACGCCATGCACACGATGAAGATCTGTCGAAAAAAGGTGAGATAATATGAAAAGAATACACTTTTCCTCCGTTATATCTTTCTTGCATCTCGCTAACACCATACCCACTCTTCTACTATTATGCATCATCTATTGAATTTAGGCAACTGTGGTGGCGATGGCGCGAGGAAGAAGCTGCAGTATATTCTTTCCACTGAACAACCGCACCGTTACACATAAGGCATGCTAACGCACTTACACGAACAACTCTATGCCCTATTCGGACAAGAGGATGTATCTTATTTTTTGTCACGTTGATGCTGAGTCTCTACGTAGCAACGTCATCTTCATGAAGCTCGCAATGTTGGCCATGCAGTGATTTACTCTGTCAGCTTTCTCGATGAATACGCTCAGCCAGCACATGGTAGTTGTTGGATATCCAGGGAAGTAATGATTAGCGTCATCACATCATAATGAGAAGAAGCTGAAGTATTTTGACGATGAGACTGTTGTCAGCAAGCCTGGTTTTGTACAAACGCCAGAAAAGGTGAATGTCATACAGCCAGCGATGATGAAGTGCTCAGCGGAAACAAGGATAACGAAGACGATGAAAATGTTGCTAATTCACTGCTTCGATCGGGACAGATGCACCTATGCGGCAGCAGAGGGCATGAGTCCCGTCTTGGATGGTTGTAACGAATCTATGTAGAACGAATACAATAAAATGTTAGGTTGATGTTAAAACATATATGAGCTGGAGACATATTCCGAATGAAAAGTCCTGTATTCGTCTGCAAGTTCACACAAGTAGTGTGTTATCTAGTCTCAGTCTTCAGAGTTCTATCCTTGTATCTATCATTAATCCAAAAGTTTACGGTGGAGCTAAAGGAGTGTAGGCACCATCAATACTCCCCTTTACGACTATCCTATCATCATATTAATGTATGGTATCATCAACAATGTACGATGAACAAAAGAACGTCCAAACGCCTGTTTCCATGATGCCATCATTCATCACAACAACAAGAGCAAACGGCTGTCGACAACCAAGAGAAGAATAGCAGTCCATGATTTAAATCATTAATGTACGGTATCATCAACTATGATGAACAATAGAACGTCAAACTCCTGTTTCCATGATGCCATCATTCGCCACACAACAAGAGCAACGGCTGTCAACAACCAAGAGAAGAATAGCAGTCATGATTTAATTCCACCGTGCGATTGGTGTGCCTGATTAATCATGACACTTGAAGCCTCAAATCATGACATCTTCTCTAGGAGCCACCATCTACTTATGGAGTCGGCACCGCGAAGTTCCAGTCATCATCATTCCGAACACACTGTTCAGTTGTAGTGTGGCCTTTTTTCAGTAGCAGTGCTTGTGTCAAAGAAACAGTCGTCCACCACTTGCAGCAGCAGTGGAAGAAATATCGACCTCGCGCACAGATCTGAAAAAGAAACATCCAACAGTCTAGTCAGACGTACAGAAATCTACCTCAACAATTAGTATTACGTCAGAGTTACTGTATCCAATCTGTCACCTACACAGCAGGTTGGGCGACGATAATTGGCGGTAGATTTCAGATGTAGTCAATGAGGGCGGCGGCCTGCTTCCTCGCGCCATCGCCCACCACAGTTGCCTAAATTCAATAGATGATGCATAATAGTAGAAGAGTGGGTATGGTGTTAGCGAGACGCAAGAAAGATATAACGGAGGAAAGTGTATTCTTTTCGCATTATCTCACCTTTTTTTCGTCAGATCTTCATCGTGGTGCATGGCGTAGGGATAGGGTAGGGCAGTAAGAACATCATCTAACGCACGTTTTTGCAGTATTATGGGGTTATTAAAGCGACTAATAGTGGTGAAAAACGTCGCCATGTTGCTGGTGCTTTGTGCTTGTGATTTTTGAAAAGTGGAAGAGAAAGTGGCCGTTGCTCTCGGGTTGGCGAGGATTGGCGAGGATTGGTCTCATAAAGCAAGTACTCCCTTTAACAAAAACATGGTCGGGTGATGATGGTCCATTTCGTCATGGTCCGAATGAACCTCCTGTATCACGGACATCTTTTCTTCCTATGTGATAGTAATTACTCAATCCGGTTACCGCATGAGTAAGTGATGGGACTCAGGCAGTCTGAAGTATTGTTGGACGAGGGGACAAGATGCGGCATGTATTATTTTTAGGCACTTCCGGCATGACACTTCTCGCCGTGTCTCTATTACGTAGTGAATATGGATGCACAATTCGAAGGCTCCGGTCCCACAGTGCACCCTATGTTGTCTATTAGGTCTTTGGCAAGGGGACTGCAAGTTGAATGGGGCGAATCGGCCTATTGGTTTGCCGAGAACGAGGGTTGTTATGTATCGATGGTCAAATCGGCCCGAAAGTGTTTCGAAACGCTAACAAAATGCTAACTAAAAAAAATTTGAAACCCCCCGATTTCGGTCTCCTCTGGATCGATCGAATCGACGTTGTTATCGGCCACCAAATAGCCGCAAAGGCTTCCGATCCACTCAACAACTCGATACCGGAGGGGAATGGAACCCTATGCCATGGTTTGGGTGGGTCCCCAATAAGGGAGCCCGGTCCAAAGTCAAACCGTGCCGTTTTTCATCGAGTCAAAAATTACTCAGCTTGTCGTCAACGTAGAGACTAAAGTAAGACCTCTGGAAGGAATCTAGAGATTATGCTCTTTCCAATGCGTAATCATCGGTTTGTATCATTTGAGCAATTATTGCAAATATTAGCCATACTGAAAAATTGACCTCATTTTAGCTACTTACGCTTAAGCTACTTAGCGTTACTACGTAAATACCCCAGTAGTACGTACCTAGCCGGAAATACGGATGGGTACAGACCCAATACGTACTTACCTACGTATTTTTCGGAGTAGGTACCTATACAACCCTGCAACCAACCATCGCTGAGCAAGAGATAACCGAGAACTTTAGTGTGGTATGTAGTTTTTGAGCTTGGTTTTGAGGCTTTAAAATTTACTTTGTCTCGTGTGCTCTCCCAGGTAGGTGTGGATAAGAAACGGTGGATCGATAAGAAACGTAGAAAAATCGGAATATTATTATGAGGACTATCGGGGAGCCCAGTTGCAGTCGTCTACCAGGGGTGGAGGTACTGGAACCGCCAACATTACTTTGTAGGAGGAGCCATCTGTGTAGTGATAATCATTTTTGGCAACCTACGTAAAGATGCTGATCTGATGGTGCAAGAATTTGCAACACCATCTTCATCGATCCAAGTTGACAGAACAGCGCACAATGTAAAACAGAATGATGAGTTGCAAGAAATGAATGATACTGCCATAGCGCAAGTATTCGACCTGAAAAGAATTGAACTTCAATTAGAGCCTGAGGAAGATTGTTTCTGTCCAAATGGCCGGAAAAATTGGATTCATTACTCTGCTTGTCCGGGTGGTGTAGGCCACAATCATGGTGCAGGGATAAAAGACCGTCAAAACATCCTTCGAAATGTAATGTGGTACGCTGATGAGCTTTGTGCCAAAATTGCCCTTGAATGTACGCCAGAGGTATGGTTGTCAGAAGCGCATGGATGTTATGCACCACCAGAAGCACGTTGGGATGCATATTTTACTCCTGTGAGAAAGATAAGCAATGGGACAGTGTTGACGGCAAAGAATATTCTACATTGGGATGTTGATGCAGCCTCATTCGAAGGTTTGAGAGAAATCAAAGGAAATACTACGAATGTTCAAGGATATGAAATGGGGAGAAAACTTTATGCAGAGGGTACTCCTTTCGTTTGGCAATTTGATGTAAGCTATTGGAACACTAATTTGTTCACTCCGAAAAACTTGTGGCCAAAGCAAATATTAAGCCATCGCAAATACTCAGCGGATACCTGTGGCGTGGTAGACTTTGATACTTCCGTGGAGCTCTTGAATGTTGGACAACTTGTATTGCAAGAATTGAACATTGAACATTCTAATGACTTTGTAACAATACATCTGAGGCGAGGAGATTATATGAAATGCAATACACAAGTTGAAACTGTTATCAACTATCTCAAGTGTTCCATTGGGGGGGACAATATAAAGAAAGTTCTAGTTCTTACCAATGGAGAGAAAGAGTATTTGAGACAATTGCAAGAAGGATTTTCTGAGGCTTTTCCTGCATTGGAAATGATCAGTTTTGGATAATTTTATTGAATCTGAATCATTTATTGAAAAGCTAAATCAAGGGAATCTACTTTCGGCCCATACCGGAGATGCATTTTTACACGACAACTGTTTTCGTTTCTCAGCTGAGAAGGTGCTTGTGTCAATGGCAAGATACCATCTTGAACGTGGTCATATCTACTGCAAAGGCAAGTGTGACAGAGGAGGTGTTAAGGCAAATGGGCCTGTCATCCGCGTGTAAAGGATTGAGTAAGAAATATTGCAGGAGAGGTATCACTTTGACGAGATCCCTGGATCCTAAGCCTGGAGAGTTTTGACCATTCAAGGGCACTCAACTTGACTCGATGAGTGACAGGTGCTGATAGCAAGTTAATGTAGGCCATGATAATATAGAAGGACTTAGGGCTCACAGTTCATAGCTGTGAATATGTATTGATCTATGTAGGTGTAGGTGTATCATCAAGATCAGAAGTCGAGGTTGAGGACAAAAGTTCTCCTCTTTCGACTACAATTCATGTCTTTTCCTTTCTCATATTGTACATCAACTTTTCAGCGGTCATACATTACAAACTGGATTAGTCATTGTTGGTGAATGAGTTGTCGATTTGAGTCTTTGTTATAGTTTGGAGAGCATTTTGGTTCAGACTTGCCTAATGAACCCCCATCAAGTTTTTCAAGTGAATCTGGCGCTTATTGATGTTCCCACGAAAGTATGGTACGTCTCAGATTCACTGTGCAGTGGTCTTTGTCTGTATACTCTATAGGTATAGGAACAAGACGTAAGACGTTACGACAGAAGTTAGACTGGGAGGAATAGTTGGCAAAAATTGCTGAGGCATTGCACAGATGGAAGCCAACAACAATTTAGTAGCATTGACTGTATGATTAGCTGCCTAGATTGAAGGAAAAGTCTAACTTACTCCAAATATTCCCAAGTAACTAGGTATGTCTGGTTTCCCTTCTTCAGTCTCTTTCCTTTTTCCATACAGAAGGGAAATGATCCACAAGCCTGGTGCATTTGTTACAATTTTTCCTGTGCTTGTCGAGAAAAACAGAGGAAAATTTATCAATAGAATCGCGTTTTCAACGTCCTTTGCACCTCATAGTTATAAAAGTTGTTGTTCTCGAGCCCTGCACTTGCATCGATCAAACCACTTGTTGCTGCCTCCTTGATCACCTCCAATGTCAAAGAATCAGCATCCAATATTGAAACATGGGGGAAACCGTCTTGTAGCTTCATCACTTTCTCTCTATAGGTGGTGTTCATTTCATCACTGCCCAAGAGAAGAGTTATGTTTTTCCCTTGAGTCTCTGTTCCATTCAGGGAGCATTTGAGAAAGTAATCGATTACTTCAATTCTGGTGTCACATTCGGCAATGGCATCTCCCCTTCTGATGTGCAAAAAACCATATATTGAGTTGGTCAAGCCATTCATACGCACCCGCTCTTTTAATGCCTCGCGTAACAAAGCCTGTGTGTGCATAAGATTAAAGTGATGGGTATATGATGTTTTAGTACAACAAAAACAACTGACATATCATTATTTCTCTCTCTCTAAAAAAATACAAGACTCACCATACTTGTTGGTTGCAGCTGCATAGGATTGTTGTTGGTGTAAGTGCACCTCCGTTTGTGTGTGTGTGCCTCTTCAGGATGGAAGTAATAATATGTCTGTAATTCGGGGAGCATTTTGTCCTCATACCCTGGCAACTCTTGTACCTGTGCAGATGGTGGAGGCAATAGCCGGTCAAATAGACCTGACTCGTAAAATGTTGTATGGATCTCCCAAATGAAAACCAGTCCTTGCATCTGCGCCCTGCAACATTGAGAACTCTTGAAGTCTTATAAAGTCTTCAATCAATCCTTTTGAATCAGATTTACCACTCACTATATGGAGCCAACCGGGAAAATTCTCCTCCTTGTATACTGGCGAAGCATCAAAGTCCTCACTGAAGGATGCATCTAGACCTCTTACCGCTTGCGAGTCATCTTGTAAGAATGTCAGATTGCGAAAGTCTAGCCACTTCACATTCTCGCTGACGCGGTTGCCATTGTTGTGTATCAGAGCTAACATTTTGGATGGCGGTGGCACCTCAAGGATTGCACATAGGTAGCCAGCAATTTGTGCTAGGTTGTCTATGACAGTTAGACGATCACCAAGTCCTGCCATTCCATGCTGAAAATATATTTTATTGATTCTTTGCGGACATGTTCGCCAGCATTGCTCACTGATGTTTCTTTGAAGCTCCATTTGTCCTCTCTTGTGTTGTTGCTGGAAGAAGTCCTGCGCCTGAACGGATGGCATTTCAAGATTGAGATCATTTAGCATGTAGATGTGAAGAAGCATCGGAACCATTACGGCTGGTATCATAATCATAAGAAAAAAATAATAATAATACGTGGTGTTTGATCTAAGAGTCCTCATCGGCGTTGGGCGTGGCATTGACATTCCGCCCAACATTGGTGTGCTTGTGATCTCAGTAATATTAGTGCGCCGTTCTGCGTCCATTGCGTTGTGCATAGCTTGGGAGGGAGGTGCGTTTGTCACCACTGCAAAGCTGTGGCTACTGCTGATTATTTTGACGACGAACAACGTCTTTCTCTAGAGGTGCTCTGCTGCTATGTCATTCTCTCTTCTCTTAGTCTTTTGTAAATTGGCTAAGTGTGCTCGCCCCCGCCCCCTCTTCGTTTTTGCCCGGCTCTCAAGATTTTTTGGAGTAGTTTTTCCGAGCTCAGCAGCCACACACAAAACAACCATGGCGAGATGGATTATGTTTCCTGCGCTTACAAGGCAACCGCCGGGAGTTAATTAGTGATCAGCACGTGTATCTTGATCCCATCGCGCAACAGTAATGTCCAGACGATATCCGAACAGCTTGCCCATGCCAAGAAGGATGCTGGTACAAGTACAAAGTTTGATACGGATGCATTCCTTATTCCTTGAGCAGCTTCGAGTGCAACATCCTGATAGGAGATGCTATCAATTTCGTTGCCAGCAGGGAGAATGTTCTGTCAAAGAGAAAGGGCATGCTTAAGTCAGTAATAACATCGGTAGAGAGGGCAGCAAAGGCGAGGAGCGTCGAAGAGTGTAAGATCGATTGCAGCATATACAAGTGTATTGAATGCTCCGAGAAACGGAGTGAAGAATACTCCGAGTTTCACTACGCTGTAGCCGCTGATTTGGGCAAGGATAAGCTAGTGACTTGTCTTCTATGCAAAGAGCAAGAATTCATCTCGACAAACTTCTGCCGGGTAGGATCCATTTCCGTGGAGGATGTTAGAGAAGAACGTAACAAATTGGATCAGCAATCGAAACAAGAGAAGAAGCCAAAGAAGTCAGAGCCAAAGACAAAGAAGTCAAAGTCAAAGAAGACAAAGTCAAAGAAGACAGCTCCCAAGAGAAAGGTAGAAGTTGCCACGTCTCCAACTTCGAAGAAAAGGAAGTCGTCTGACCAAGCCAATTCTGAAGGACTTGCGGACGGGAATGCTGTTAGATCCGGCGGTCCAGATGACGACCAATCGTGCTCAGACTGCAGTAATCATCCTGGGACAGGAAAATGGAAGCTTCGTATTCGCAAAGGGGAGCTAAAAGGTGCATACTTTCATCTGTCTCCACCTCCTCAAGTTGGGTAAATCCACAGCGAAAAGCACTGTGTTCGACTCAATGCGAAGCTCTATGAGCATCGTATTCTTGACACGCACAATACTACTTGGCGGTATTAAGAGTAGGCAAATATTTAAAAATTCAAACTTTCACGTCGAGAAACGCCGTAAAAACGCCGTTAATCGATTATGAGCACAATCATCGACTTGCTACTGCTACCGTAGGGCACATAATACTAATGCAATAATGGGTCGATCACTACTATGAGCATATCTACTTGTTCACAAGCACAAGACCGCGTACTACAATACTCCCGTAGACCGACTCGTTGTTGCCGAGTAGGATAGGTGAACCGTGAAATGGTACTCCGAGCCACATGAGACATGAGGGTAAGCTTGTTAGCCTTGATCTGCCTGTTCGATAGCGGATCTTGCTGCATTGTTCTCAGATCCGTAAAGTTGCTGTTTCAACGGAGTTCTGTTTCTTGGAGTACCAATCAATCGGAGTCTTGCTGAAGAATTGTAGATGGCCAGTGACAGATTTACCACTGAGGACGCCATGCATCAAGGTTGCATCTACAAACGTGGTCTAAGGACAGGCTTTCCTGGCTAAGGGAAGGTTCTTCGGGTATTTCTCTTGTATATCAGAATACGGGGTGTTCGACCAGTCTTGTACAAGGAAATCAAAATCAGAGGTGTCAGTTAAACGTAGGGGTCCTGTTCCTTTCAGCTTGAAAAGGTACTTCTTCTTCAGGATATCCGTGATAGCCTTGCCTTGGGGTCTGTCGGTCATCACAATAAACAGCAATTTAGATTTTAGGTGAGAAGGACATCAGCATCGATGGATCAAGCAAGAGAGGCACTTGAAAAGCATTGATTACAACATTCACCCCTACGTATGCTCTAGCCTCTGTCTTGGGCAAGCGACCTGTTTCGCAGCACCATCTAATCTCTAGGAGGGCTCTGACCAAAATGTGGGCTGCGGAGCCCTCTTGCCCGAGAAACCCCCCCAAGACAAGTAATTGGATACCAGAGAAAGTTCTGGTGTTCATTATTTTTTGTAAATATCCGATTTAGCACTATACGCCTGAAAGTGAGGACAATAATCCCTTTTCTGCGCCCGAAAAAGAGCCTCAAAAACCACTCTCTCATCACGAGCAAAGATAGTAGTAGATAAGGTGGTCTGTGAAATTAATAGTGAGTAATAGTGCTGGTAGCTGCGTAAATAATGGCTTGGAAGCGCAGCAAGCAGCCCATCTCTCCGGTGGTGGGCAGATGGCGACGGTAATCTACATGAACGAAAATCGTGTCGAGAAAACAGCAATGAAATCCGCAGTGGTGCTGGAAAAAATGACCATCCCTCTGGATGGATGCATGTATCGATTCAGCCCATAGCATGAACATAGATCGATTGCAGTGACAATCCTTACGCTGGTTATTACAATATTTCTCGGTCGGTTAGTTCAGATCTTGATGAGGTCATTTCTCTCTGCATTGACTTGATTTGATGGACCGATTATTTGTTGATTGACTGAAAAGGACTTTACTGCGCCGGACCAACTAAACAGAAAGAGCCATATGAATCGATCAACATTATTATTATCATATTGAACATTATTGCTGTGAAAATTGTTGTATTCTCACTCATTAGTTGTCAATAATATATAATTGTTACAGGAAAATAAAACAGTTAAAAATCACAATCATCATAATGGAGGAAAGTTCAACAGAGAATCCAACAATGACCATGGCGACTTCGACTGCTGCCATGGAAGATCAAGCAGCAACAGTGGCAATGACGGAACAGTCCACATCAAATTCAACCACAGCACCAGCAACAAAATCCACCTCAAAATCCACCTCAACTTCCACCACCTCCTCCGACTTTGAACCCCCCGCAGCCTGCATCCGCCGCCTCCTCAAACAAACCCTCCCCAAATCCACCAACATCTCCAAAGACTCCCTCAGCGCCCTCTCCCGCGCCTCCGGAATTTTCATCCTCTACCTCACCGCCTGCGCCAATGACGTCGCACGTGAGGGACGGCGGACCACCATTGTTGCCAAGGATGTCATTGGGGCGCTGAAGGAGTTGGACTTTGAGGAGTTTGTGCCGAGTATGGAACGGTTTTTGGAGGGGCATCGGAGGGAGGAGCGGAGTAAGAAGGAGGAGAAGGAGAGGATGAAGAATAGTGGTGGTAGTAATAATGGTAGTAATAATGGTAAAGTTGTGATGGAGGTGGATAAGAGGGACAAGGGGGGCAAGTTTGTCAGTGGTGGAAAAGATGAGGAGGAACATAATCATGATGATGAGGTGGCAGTGGAGGATGATGAGAAGGCAGAACATGAACATGGCAAGAAGCTGGATGGAAAAACAGAAGCAACAGTAGAAAATAATAGCAGTGTTGATGCACAAGTGTCAGCAGCTGATACTGATACTGCATCCACTGTTGCTGCGGATAAAAAACATTCAAGAGAAGAAGAGGATGATGATGGAGCGAGGAATAATGAGGGAGGAGAATTGTCAACCAAGAAGCAAAAGCTGGAAAGAGAGGGGTAGATCATTTCCAAGGTGAAAGTAGCAAACGCAATGCGATTTGCATTAGCAAAGGAGAGCTGAGTGCATTTAAGCTGTAGTGTGTGTGGATGCATGGTGGTACATGTAGTAGGTCGATTTTGAGTGAAAGTCGGAACTAAACATGGAACATGCCCATTTTCGTTCCTAGAAAATGTGTTTCGCTCGGTTGATTTACAATGCTCTTTGCTCAAGTAAATTCATAATATGTAGTTGCATCATTCTATCATGGTATGGGAGATGCGTAGTATGTTCATGCATTCCAGGTTCAATGTTCCGTCTCTTTCTTCAAGTCAAGAAGGAGTCTATCAACTTGACATCACATTTTAACATGTGCATCTATTCATCAAATATCACTTGTGTTCGACTCATTGGTGTAACGAACTTTTCTGTGAATATCTTGCACAATCACTTCGTCAACCGTCGATTCTGGCGAGGATAGGGGCTTTATGTAGGGTGATGATGAAACGGCAAGGAAGAGCGCATCATAATTATTTACTTGATTAGACTATTAGAGCACCTAACTTACACCTGTGAAGAACTCAAGGCCCTCTAGCCATCATCATGCTCCTCCTTCTCTTGGCAGCGGCAACAACAACAGTGTCGTTGCATCTTCAAGTCTTCGCAGTAGCCGCGGCCCCACCAAACCCATCCGTCAATCATCACCTCAAGACAAAGGCCAAGAATCATCTCCTTGATTACATCGGAAGCAAGTTCGAATCTACTGCTATCGCCACTCATAATACGATTATCCAAAATGCAAAAGAGGAGTACGATCATGAACTTCTTCCTTCGTCGTCTGCCTTTCCTACAAATGTGCCAACTTCTTGGAATACCTACAATCCAACCTCATCAGTCAATGGAGGAGCAAGCCTTTTGACAATAGAAGGTCCCACCAATGAGCCAACTGCAGATAACGATATACAGTCAGGCCAAGGAAACGCCAAGGAAGAGGAAGACATTTCTTCTCCTATGTTGCTGCCTTCGTCATTTCCAACGCTTCAAGTCGAGACATCATCTCCGACTCCATTGTTGCTGCCAATCAGGCATGAGGATACGGATTCTCCTACTTATTTGACCATTTTACCTGCCGAGGAAGCAAGTCATATTGCTTCCTTTGTCCCAAGTCAGGTGCCATCGCAACATATCACCCAAAGCCCCTCAGCTTCAGTAGATGACACGTTGACCAAGGCAGTCACTTCCGTCCCTTCTTCCTTTGTAGCAGATGATCAAGATACAACAACATCGCCAACGCCACCCGAACATGACCCAAACACCTCTCACAACGCAATATCATCCGTGGACACTCCACAGATTATTTGCGACATCAGCCTTTCATCCAGCATGGTTGAGAACTTTGAGCAGACACACGTTCTCCTCGTCGTCATGACGAAGAGCATCCATGACATCTTTGAATCCCATCTTTCCAAAGAGTCGTACGATCTGAAAGGCATTTCTCTCCATTTGTCGACCGAGAAGAGCCAGGCCGACTCTTCCTCGCCTACTCTACGATTGCACGCATCTTTCACCGGAAAAGCATCGTTTTCACACTTCGCACCAACTCAATCTGAACTCATCGAACTTCTACTGCTTCATTTTGATGTTTCTGAGTTTAATGATCGGCTCAAATTCCCTCTTCGACTTCGCACATTGGTTGAGCCAGTTGTAGTGAACTCTGTCTTCTTCACAGTGGAAGATGGGACTCTAGTGAATGCTGGGTACAAGACTGCAGCCATTGCGTCCTCCCATGACGGAAAAGAAGCAGTCCTAACTGTGCCTCAAATTCAGATTATCACCTTGTCCTTCATCGTTGCTGCATTACCTTTTGTATTTGTCGCGAGTGTGCTACTCATGTTGAGGTATATTGATGGAGGAGAAGAAGTGTATCTTGAGGCTGATGACGAGTGTGCCGATGATTCTGTCAAGCCAGAAGTTGAAGAAGTTTCACCTGATACGGCAGAGATAGGCGATTCGGGGACTGCTGCCATCGAGCCTGGCCTCAAAGTAGAAATAGATGTACCCTTGACTCCAAGCGCTAGAGTTCCCCTCAGCGATATTTCTGAAAGCCATTCGGAGTGGTCATCAATCTCCGGCTCCATTTATAATGACGATGATTACACGAGAGATATTGAGTCCCCTGCTAATATCAAGACAGGACCTCTTGGCATTACAGCAGCTGGTCGTCATTATCGTCGAAAGGGCACCCCTTATGCCTATGATGGTGCAGCCGATAATATTAGCCTCGTGTCAGCGCTTTGGGAGCATCATGATCATCTCGAAGTGTACGAGGATTACATCATTGATGTTTGAAATGATGAGCATGAGCCTTTCGTCTATTGTGTTCATGTTTGGCGCATCATTTCAACTCTCACTGCTTCTCTTGAAGCTATATAACACTATTCACTATTTGTTTTGCCATAGTCGTTTCATCTAGAATATTATACAAAAGGTCTTGTGCTGACTTAGCCTTTCCTTTGTGATCTAAAATGTTGGATGTGATTGCGACAGCATTCCACTCTCGACAAAGATCCCGATCGTTGCTATCGCGCCTTTTCTTATCTTGCTTTGCTATGTATGGGTCCTCCTGCTCCTGTCGATTGACCTCTCTTTTTCATTCTACAGGATGGAACCATACCTACTACTTGCAGAATGCAGTCTATGAGCACAGCGCGGTGGGGTGAGGATGCTGAGTCATTTACTTGAGTTCGAGACATCTCATGATGTGTGTAAGGTATACTGTAACATATCATGGATCATTGGGTAACACTATTTGTTTTGCTATAGTAGACGATAAAGAATATTATACAAAGCGTGTGCAATCACACTTCTTCTTCGAATAGTAGGTGCAGGACTTCTGATTGTCCCACTACACTAATTGTAAACTGTCATTTCCGAAACACATACACTTCCACACTGCTACTAAAATCCACTCCACTGGCCACCCATGGATCATCCATAGCCGAAGAAAGGGATCTGTTCAAAGAGTCCTCTCTTTTTTGAGGTTTTTTACCACCACCTATCGATGATGATGATGACCCCCGTATAAAGTACGAATGCATAGACTGTGACGGTAATCCACCTTCACTGGAACGTCGTGAGACTCTTCTTCTGGGTGCCTTATTGGCTGTAGCTGTAGTAGTAGTGACGGAATTGTCGGCAAGAAGTAATTCGTTTGATATGGAATGTGTACTCGAGTTCATGGAATATCTGGATGGCCTCATAATACTCGATACTGATTGATTGACGGTAGCGCATTTGTGAAGTGGTTGACACTTTCGACGGAGGGTTGCTCCTCCACCACCGCCGCCGCCGGGTGAGGCGGATGAAGCTGCGGAGGACCTACGTCGAGAAGAAGAGGAGGAGCCTTCGGTGGATGTGGACGAGACAGATCCTCGGAGAGCGGCGTCAGCTCTTCTTCTTGCATCATCATTATCATCATCATCCGCCTCTCTGGCGATAATAGTATTAGGTCGTCTATTTTTGGCATTATTCCGAGCGGGGCGATATGTGGATGCGGCACTCTCTAGTAAAGAGTTGGTGACACGTGTGTCTTCAACTTCGTCGTTATTGGCAAGCAGCGATCGGCTACAGTACACTTGTGACGTGTCCGCCATGAAGAGTCTATTGTATGTAGCCGGATTTATATTGATCGAGTCGGATTTGTTGTACATCATTGTTGCTTCGGTTTGTTTATCTGCACTACTGGTGATAGCACTACTATCGTTGTGGTTGTTCATCGTTTGATGGCATCTTGTAACTGACGTGTATGTGCTTGATGAAGCGTAAATGCCTGCAAATTCATGTTTTTCCGCAGAGCGCGACAGATTTCCTGCAACACACACGTCGGTACGTAAGTTACTGTACTAGTGTCTTAAGTATCGACCATCTATCTACCATCTATCGACCATCTATCGACCAAAATGTCGACAAGTATCGACCAACTATCGACGGTCGATACTTGTAACTATCGACCAACTATCGACTAAGTGTCGACCGCCCAATCTTTCTGCAGACATTACGGGGGATGTAATGGATGCTCTTTTCTACTTATTATTATTGAATTAAAGACACTTTTTGGCGATGACACACTTTTAATATTTTACCTGGCCACAAGATGACTTCTTATGCTCCACCTAACGGCTTGCAAATGTTGCCCATTGAAATCTTGCAGTCAGCTTACATCAAAGCTCTATCACACAAAGAATTTAAATTTTATCTCCATCTTTGAGGCCAACCGAGGTGACATGGTCTCATTACATTTAACGTATATATGCTGCTTAATCAGAAGTTCTATCTTTGCCTACATTTGAGCGAGATAAGGCAAGAGCACAGAACGTTATTTTAAGCAATACGAATGGTAGTATGTGGACGATTTTTGGTGGACAGAAATTCTGGGTGAACACAAAAATAAAGGAGCAGTCAGGGGCATGAGTAGAAATGGGGTTGAAACAAACAATTTGAACTTTACTTATTATCATTCTACACTAATAACGCATCGATGAGGCAGGCGAGATTAAGTCATATGAGAACGATAAATGTTTAGTCTCCATCAGATTCTCCAAAAACAAACGATTTGCACATGAAATAATGCAAACTTGACGAAAGCCTCTGACTCTAAAAGTTGGAGACATTATGAGGCTGATTTTCACTCTTCTTCCTTTTGGGACGCCTAGGGGTGGTGCCGTTGTTGGTGGTACCGTCGTTGGCATTATTTGAAACTGGAGTGCTATCTGCGTTCTGACGGCGCCTCCCCTCTCCCTCTCTACTGTTGCTATTGGCAGTAGTGCTGCTGCTGGTGGCGAAGGAGGCATATGCAGATGAAACGGCCCCCGACACTACGGCTGAGACTGCGTTGATGGCATCACGAGCTCTACTGGATGGAGTAGTTGGAGCATTTTCGTCAAGTAGAGCATCCAAATTTGTGCGGACACGCAAGTCTAACCCGTCATCGTCATCGTCTGTTCCGTCGTCATTAGCCAACACCACACGATAGAACATTTGATCGTGCTTGACTAGGATTACTTGAAGGTCGTCGGTCATGTCTTCCTCTTCCATACCAGCAGGTTCATATACTTCGGGCTCATTTTGAATGTTGCTAGTATCCCAAATGACAACAGTAATAATTTGAGTGTCCGCAGCAGCTTGGGCATCCGCTTCGTCACCCCATGGCCCATCAGCGTCGGCCTTTTGGTTCACTTTGACAAGGTGTCAGTGTGACGATTGCGACGAGGAGGAGGCGTGGAAAGAGGAGGCGTATTGTATCTGTTACTATTACGGCGGCCTGAAAGAAAGAAAGTAGAAAAATGTTAGTGGTAATTTCAAAGGCAAGATGATGAAGAGGAACAAAAGTTACACGTACCGTCAGATGCTGATACAGCCATACCTTCGACGCCACTGATAAGATCACCCACTCCATTCCTTTAATATGTAATAGTGCTGATTATCTTCTCGCCTGAGACTGTTTATCTACTTTATTGCTGGGTACATAGCTTGATGCTGCTGGGCTGGGTGATTGATGATAAATGAGTTGAGAGAACAAAAGCTTTGGCGAGTATACCCATGTGTGTCACTTCGAAGAGAAAGTATTTGGCGTAGTGTTGTCCACCTTGCATAATACCTCTCTCATAGAGGAGCGGTGAAGGGAGGGTGAGAAGAACATCTATTATCTATCGACCATCTATCGACCATCTATCGACCAACTATCGACCAACTATCGACGGTCGATACTTGTAACTATCGACCAACTATCGACTAAGTGTCGACCAACTATCGACCCTACGTATGTATGTACGTACATAGGGTACCAAAACGTGTGTGTTGCTGAAGAAAAAATCTGTGACGGGAAAAGCATAACCGCATAGGAGGCTTCGCACTTTTGTGACATGTGGGGTCATAGTAATGAATTTGGGGGGCTGGTAATGTGCCGCACTCTGACGTGAACTCCAAATTGATAATTAGGTAGCTTTAGAAGTATGCAATCGAAGATATTTGGGGGCATTATCGGGGGCAAATACCCCAAATGACCCCATCTCGAGTAAAATGTCGATTGTTAGGAAAATGCACGAATAGCGGTCCGCCGTATCTTATCAGTTCTTACCACAGCTTTTGCAGGTTGCGGTAGGATGCAATCTGCACCTCGGCAGTTCAATTGATCAAGACATCTACATATCACCCACAGGAGATTCAGAGCGAGCTTCTCAAAGACCAATTGCGGAGAACAGCAGGGGACCAATATCAATCATATAGAAAGGCATCATATCATGGCTATGATGATGGCACAACACCGTCATGACGACAGCGACAGTCATGACAGCAGTCACGACAGCGGGAATGAAGAAAAATCCAGCAGAGTACGGGTCGCCGACGCCGATCTCCGTAGATCCATCGGATCAACCTCCTCCAATTCAACCGAAGAAGGCTCCTCATCCACCAACAACGAAGACAAGAATAGTAGTAGTAGTAAACAACGAAGGCCACGTCGTAAAGGTCGAGCAGCGGATTTAGAATTTAGACGATCCGCCACATTCACACGAAGACACCCCTCTCCAGAACCTGAAGAGACAACATCCAAAGAGGAGTCATCGTCGCAACAACCATCACAATCATCATCTTCGGGGGATAATAAAGCAGCTATACGGCGCCGAAAAAAGTGCCAACCACGCCATAGATGTGCATCTGTCAATGAATCTGTGTCTAGTATCTTGAAACCATCCAAATATTCATCCTCAAGTAGTAGTACTATACATCCATTATCCAGTAGCAAAGGTGGTGGTTCGGATGACAACACTGTCACCATCGCTGCAACATCATCCCCTACAGCAGCAGCAAAAAAGTCATCTAGATTCCTACGACGTGGGAGTTCCAGTAGTAGTAAAGAAAGCAGCGAAGGCTCCTTACCATCTGCATCCATGCATTCCTTCTTTTTACCCGCCATTGGAAAAACCTTTAAATAAGTCGCAGAAACGACCTTCTTGTGACTCACTGGATGGACAGTGGGTGGCGAATGGAGTGGATTTTAGTAGTAGTGTGGAAGTTCATGTGTTTCATAAGTGACGAGAGATGACTTGTTGTTTGCTACTGCTACGGTACATTCGATGAGGAGTATTGGGGAGATATAGAGCAATGATTACTAGGTAGGTATACTTCATCATCATCAAGTACAGAAGAGGAAATGGTAGATTTTAGATTGGGTGTTCTGGCGGTAGCTTTCCAAGTTTTGTGGTACATCTATTCGATTGACTCGATGTACTATTGGTCCCTGCTGCACGTCATTAAAACACCCTGCATTCATAATGTGCTAGTGTAAAGTAGTGTGAAAAGGTCTGGTTTTCCGTCACGTATGTGTCGTCTTTTTGTTTGAATTCCATGCATGTCACACCCTTTCATGTACTATCATCACGTTCTTAGAGTATCAGTCAAGAAAACTAACAATGCATAGCAATGAACCACTTTGACAAGAGTACCAATCTCATGTGGCATAAGTATCAGAGAAAAGGCAGCAAGTCGTATATACTCTTGTTCTTTCCAAGAGAAAAAGGAAGAGGTTGCACTTTTCTGCCGCAAGAGCCCGATCATTCTTGATATTCGTGCAGCAATACGCAGGTCTATTACTCCTTATGAGGTGTTCCACACTAAGCACACCAAGCTTTCTAGGAACATCAGTGTCAAGAGAGCGAACAATAACAATAATGAACCTCTTCTTTTCAGACGAGTACAATAGCATGACGATGTTGATCTCCAGCGGCGTTTCAGAGAAAAGGAAAAGGCAAGAAGTCATTGAACTCTTGTTCTTGCCAAGAGTCTATCATGTTCTTGATAATCATCATGCATTATGCAGGTCTATAACTTCTTATTCTCAGACGGATCTCTTTTTCGACATTTCTATACACACAGCGCAGCATACCCAAAGACGCTACACCTCTCATCGAAACGCCAAAAGCCTTACCCTCATTCTTCCAACAGTCCATACTCTTGCATTATGCAGCTCTATTACTTTATATCAAATACAAGTGGCACTCTATCTATATATACAACAACACTCTAAAGAGACTGCAACACCCCAATAATCCTTGCACGATCTCTCGCACGTTGACTCATCCCTCTCGAAATCATCGCTAGCGCTTCTACATCCTGTATACCAATATTGGCTTGTCGCCGTTGTTCGTTTAGTACTGCGGCAAACAAACCACCACTACCACCATCACTACCATTGCTTGAGTTATCATCATGAAGATGCTTCTCCAACCCCATCAACAAAACCTCATCAAACTCGGCCTTGTCAATCCTCTTGGATTTCAACAAATAGGTGAATAATGCAATCTTGCGTTTCTTTCGTTGGATTTCTTCCGAGGTTAGCCATAGGATGTGTTTGTAGTGGAAGGTTAGATTGGTGACTATGTGGAGGGAGGAGCTTGTGGAGAATCTTACTCGATGCTGGTGGTGGTGTTGTTTTCTTTGTTGTCGTGGTGCTGCTGGCTGCTGCTGGTGATAGGTTGTCTTTTTGAGAGGCGGCTGAACTGCGGATGGTGGTTGTAATATTGAATGTGTGGCGGTTCGTTTATTGCATGGATAGCTGGCGCTACGGCGGTATAGTCTTGTCGATATGGGTGATACGACCACGCACATTATATAATATGTTGTGATACTGAGTATTACCTACTTGTTCTTTATGAGGGATGGTATCGAGATAGCTCGTGTGATAAGCAATGCAATTTTATGATAAGGTTACATGAAATTCGGCGGTTAGGGACACATCAGTCATTATCACAAGAGGCAGGTCAGCTGGTCACACATGTGTTTAAGGAAGGTAGTACAGCCCATTGGTCAATGGTACAGCCTTGGTCCTTGGTCTGCCTGGTGCAGCCCCACAAGCAGCAAGAGTTCGTTGGTAATGGTTCTCTTGATCAGCCTGTGTGCTTCATTCATGAATCACGAGTGTCCCAATTTTCAGGCTAATTTAGACAATTTCAAAATTTGGAAGACAGACCGGCACTCCGATAAAGAATTCCAACGAAAGTAGAAACACACAGACCCAGTCATTACGACATGAAAACACACACAAAATGACTACCGTACACCTTTTTCCACACAGAAAGAGTGAATCGATTATTTATTATTTCTGAGTCTGATCGTCATTTTTAAAGAGAGTTACGCCATGACCAACAGAATTTCTACCAGCCGGAATTAATTCAATTCTATTGTACCTCCTGCTGCTCGCAGAGAGACATTTCAACACGTAGTAGGTACCTACACCTGATCCATTACTATGCCGCTGCTTAGGCTTAGAGATTAGGGAATCAAGAGACAGTAGATGCATCATTCTTTCTCGCCATTGAAACGCATGGCCGGCTGGGTACAATATATTAGTATTGATTATTGTACTGAAAAAGGCAACCAACCAATCCAATAATCATACAACAACATCATCGTCATCATGACCTCGCTTACAAACTCAAACAATCACCGAAGGACCAAACCTAAACCTAAAGCCAAAAACATTAGCGACGACAACAACATGACCACTGCCACCACCACAACTGGCATGAAGTCATTAAAAGAATCACTCAGCTCCATGATCCTCCAAGATGCCGAGACCAAAGAGCAACGACAACGACATAACAAGCGCGGCATCTCCAGTGGGGCCCAAAAAATCATGGACAAGCTAGCCTCGTTACGGAGTGATGATGTTGTTCATCAGGCGGCTTCTTGCCATCGCAATAATAATAATAATCATCATCGTCGACGTCGACGGCCATCACAACTCAACAACGACAATACTAATAACAATGATGGTGATCAGCCACTACCACGTCTGATAGGAGTTCACAACACCTCATCATCCTCATCTCTTGACACATCTTCCTATTCCTATTCATCATTTGCCAGCTACAACAACAGCAGCTCGTCTACTCCTCTTGATGCTTCCTTCGCCAGTAGCTCTCTTGATGACTCTCTTCGACGATTATCACTACCATCAAATAATCAACGACTAGAAAAAGATATTTGCAAGAAAGACAAGTATAACAACAACATCATGACAGCAAGTACAAGCACAAGTGCCAACATTCAAAATGAACAACAGCTACAAACCACCACAATCATCATCATCACACAAAAAAGAACAACCAACAACCACCACCATAACCCGACGTAAATCCATACCCCGCCATCGCAACTCGGAATTAAACTCCTCCATCTCCTCCTGCCTCCGTCACCCTGCCAAGTACAATACTACCACAAGTACAAGTTCAAGTAGTGATCGTAGCATAGATACACGCCGCACATTCAATTCGTCCATGGAAGATTTCAATGATAGTTGTTCGTCGTGGGTGGCGTCTGGTGTGGTTATTGCGGAGAGTATGGAGGTGATTCATATGAATGAGTGAGTTAGTTAGGAATGGAGGAGTGAGTGAGCATGTGAGTGAGCATGTATGTATATATGTATGTTGGTTGTTTGAAATGTAGGATTGGCAAGAAGTAAGAAGTGTAGTGTGTTGAGAGAGTATGTATATAGTGTATTAATATAAGGAGGAATGTTCAATAGTAGAATGATTTCATTGTGGAAATAATGATGAACTCTTGGTTTGGGTGCTTAGTGCCAAGACAAGACACTGCTAGCTCTGTCCATGATGGATCTTTCTTGTGGTTCCAGTATGCCAAAGAAGAAACGTTACGGATGTGACATGTATGTATCTATGGTCAGATAGTGTGTAGTGTTGACATCATGCATACTTAATTGCTTCTAAGCGCAATAGAGTTGAAAGAGAGAAGGTCTTGCTCCGGCGGAACTTGACAGATCTCTTGTGTGTAAATAGTCTTGCCTCAAAGTAAGATGACGCCTTTTTCTTAAAGTCTGAAGAAAAAGCTACAAAAGGAGATTTTCGCTGGAGAGAATGTTATTGCTTGAGTCGAAATCTACGATATGAAGTAACATATAATTACAATTTTACAATTTCAGGTATAAACATCTGATTTCTTCTCTTTCTATACATACCTGTACAATCCTTTCTTCCAATAAATTCATTTCATTCTCTTGACTTCATCTCACACAAGTTTGCCAAACTAAGTTTGAGCCACAATCCTTTCCTACTCTTCTTTCGTTACAGAAGATACACTCGTCACTTCCTCTTCATCCTGTGCAACATCATCCTCCTGAAACGAAACCCTCTTTGTGACCTTGAGAGCTGATGAGCATTCCGAGGTGTTGGAGGCTGATCCAGTCAAGATGGATTTGATAATTTTTTGCATTGTTGTTTCGAATGGGCTTGGTAAGGATGATGACTTGTTCCTTCTCGATGACGTTTTGTTTCATCCTCAGCGTTGGTAGGATGGAGTGGTTCCCACTCTCCTCGATATCGCAAGGTCCATTGAGGCTCTGCGGTATTACTACCAACAACTGGAGGAAGCAACGATGCGTCTTGTGTTACATCTTTGTTCACCTCTTGTTCTTGTACATCCTCCTCCTCCTCGTCATCCTCATCATTCGTAGGAGTCAAGCCAATACCATTAAGTCGTCACTAAGCAACCGTTTCGAAATGAGGTCAAACTTGTTCCTTTCTGCTGATGTACATCCGTCTCCATGTTCTTCATCATCCTTATTTTTATTACTCCACGCAAACCCTATGGCTACCGCAACAAGGAAGAGTGATAGCGCAATTAGATCTTGTAGGAACAGCTCTTGTTTGTTGTGCATAGATCTGGAAATCATGATGAGATTCAATTGATGATGGAGGTTGACAAAGGACTGTAGGCGGTGACCCGTTGCATTATGAGGAGTAGGATGTTCACCCGAAGAAGGCGGTGTGTTCGTTGAGGACGGTAGCAAGAGCTTCTTTGCAGATGTGGAGTGATCTAGACCAACACTACGCCTCGATGATGTTTTAGTCTTGACCATCTCTATAGAAGATGATACCGTCTTGGGTGGATGACGGCTCAGTATTCCGCTTGTGTGCGCCATCAAGGCAACACATCCGATGCAGTACCCGTACATTATCGGGCTTGATAATAGGAGGCTTGCTCACACCGCCATTATGCTTCGAAGTATCAAGTGCATCGCTCCCCAGTGGACAGATCGATAATACTGCCGTCGTCGCAAGTATTATAGCCGCGCGTTGATACTTCATTATCAGGAGTATTTTTAGTTGGCAGCGGCGCTTCTTTGTAGCATAGTGATGTGATGTAGTTAGTGGAATGTTTTCTGTTGCACTCTTGCCGGAGAAAATGGCAGTTGCAAAAATTAGGGGTTCTACGTAGATCTTCTTAGTAGGAATTAGTACACATTTTAGATGTCTTGAATATCGCCTTGGTATTGTAGCAGTAACAATGGATCCATCTAAACAACTACATAATATCCGAGGAGGAATCCAGATTTAGATCGGGCAGGCCGGCCCAGTGCATGACATCTTTTGGCATCAAATCATTTGCATGCGTCATCTTGCTTGCTATGGGAAGTGGGGGCATTCTCCAGAACTCGTACAACTTCCACGAGCATCTCAACTACATCGAACTACTGTTTCATCATGATTTCTCTGCGTCACAAGCAACCGCCCAAGGCACAACGGAAGTGGAAGAGAAGATGGAGATCAAGGAGCAAACCCTTGTCGGCGACAAGTAGCAAATAACTCATGTACATGCCAAGAAGGAAACATCCTCGTCTATCAAGGTAGCAAACTATCAATTTCCAAGCGTGCAAGAGAGGCTGCAATATTACATGGGAGATTGGTACAATACAACAAATGATCCTGATTCGGATTGCAAACTCCTACGCAAAGTAAATGACTACCAAAAGTCTGGCATGATGTCATGTTTCGCAATACTGACATCAAGAGTGCAGGAGTAGCCCCATCGAAAAAGAACAAAAGCTATATACTATTGCAGAGATCATATGATACAATCAACAACGCTCTTGATGAAGCAGATAGCAGCAACAATCATTGTATAGTCAGTTTTCGGAGATAGAACACACGGCATCAAGGAAACTCTACCAATCATTACCAGTCTAAAACTAATCTGTCCCGTTGAGAAGAGTCTGTCCCGTTGAGATGAGGTGAATTTCCGGACTGTCGTTCCGAGCTCCTCCCCGGTCGATTTGAATGGAACCAAGCCAGAGAGGAGTTAGCGAGGGTGTTGTAGTAGAGGTCTGAATACTTGGTTGGGGCCACTGCATCGTTTAGGAGACCATTGAGAGCAGTGTCCCGTTGGATGTCAAAGATGAGGTGAATTTGACCGAACAGAAAAAATATTTTAGAAATTTATCACATTTTTCACACTATCTTTGCCCTGCCTCGATCTCGGTCAATTTGCAGCCGATTAAGCCGCTCACTGAAGCTGTGCGGAGCTGCTGAGAGCATGCTCTTGAAGGCACGTCCAACGGGCGGCTTAATCGGTTGAAAATTGACCGAGATCGAGGCATGCAAAGATAACGGGACAGACTCAAAATTCATCAAAATTAACCAAAATCAATGAAATTGCTCTCGACGCGGCCACAATATATTACTCCTCACTGCACATGGCGACAAACCCAGCACGCGTAGTCGATAGAGCATTACTTCAGCTCGAGTGAGCGTTCATGGGCGACTTAATCGGCCGCATATTGACCAAGATCGAAGCACGCAAAGATGAGGTGAAAATGACGGGACAGAATAAGTTTTGACTGGGCTACGTCGATCGGCATTTATCATTTGCTCCTCAACCTATCGTGTGTGGCTATACTTACTGTGGAACAAAGAACATTCACTACAATTGACTTGGAACACTACCACCGTGATATTGTCAAGAAAGGCGATGGTCCTGAAAAGTTATCCAAGGTGTTTTAGCGTCTTGAGTATATATTGAAGGCAATGAGATGTTGCAACTGGATTGAAATGGATGTTGTACTTCAACTCTGTAGTCTTCATGTCTCGACCGACGGTAGCTACGTGGGCAATGGAGGATCTGCTAGCTCCATTTGTCCATTACATTCTCCTTTGGCGAATGATTACTCCAACCTACTACTTGAAATGGTAAAGTGGGCGAATGAACACATGAGGCATGTCAGGAAATATCAAAGAAAGCTACGGAGTTCATGGAACATTTTTTGTGGATGAGTAAAACAAGCCAAGAGGGACACCAAATATCTACAAAAGGCGCTTGTGACATCATATATGTGAATCAGTTTTGATGATGCTTTGTCCACAAATGTGCACCAGATACAGAGAAGATGGTGAACAGAAGCATCATCCATCTTTCGGAAGAAGACACATTCGTACGTTCGAAAATTCTTGTCAACAACACTCTAAGTCTAAGAGGGTCTGAGCACGGTGGAGCATGACAATCTAGTACATGTGGAGAAAGATATGCGGAACAAATGGGTCTGTTTAAGTGTGAGCGTTTATGTTGTAGTACATATGGTAGTCTCTTCAGTAAATATTTAGACAAGCATTATTGAAGGGACGCAATGCGTAGGAGTGCAACTCCTCTTCATATGGTCAGTTGAAACATATTCTTTTTATCTTCTTCATTGTAACTATCTGGTGAGCACACTCTTGCAGCTTTCTCCGTAATCACCGATACCTTGGAGACTCTCAATCGCCAGGGGAGACATATCTCACAACTTGCAGAGCTGGAACTCATTCTAATTTAAGAAAAGGGAAGGACATTCTTGATCACTGTATCAGCACCACATGTGATGCGTTTCTCCTTCCTTACACTTTCACTGTCAAGCTTGGCCTTCTTTTGTTCTCCCCGCCGCAGCACATTCTCGTCCTTTTCAGCAAGTTTGGCCTTCCAGAGAGCAAGTTCAAGTAGAGTTATAGCCTCCTTGACATATCTGTGATGTTCAGCTTTGTAATGATCCATTTTGTCGATGACTGAGTCCACCCATTGCTTTATTGCTGCTGTCTTTTCATCGGCAGGTGTATTGGGGAGATCTTGATTGATTCGATTGATTTCTTCAATCATTTCAGTCCTCCAACTCTCCATGTGCAACGAGGCAATAGTTTTGTTGTGTGCCCCCCCAACAAGATCAACTGTTGTTAGTTGGTCACAGCAATAAACTGGGTGTACTCTCCTGCCGGATAAGTGATCGAAATGTGAAACAGATCTCTTTTCAGCGGGATGGCAA
Source organism: Skeletonema costatum (assembly GCA_018806925.1). NCBI lineage: Eukaryota > Bacillariophyta > Thalassiosirophyceae > Thalassiosirales > Thalassiosiraceae > Skeletonema > Skeletonema costatum. The sequence continues at coordinate 126,534 of JAHBBA010001062.1, read as the reverse complement.
TGCGTTGAAGGCGCTCACATCGATAGAATGCACATCGTTCAATTGTTTCAAGTCGCTCAGAGAATTCGATAGAAGTCAGGGCCTTGCAGATTGGAAAGCCTCGTATTTAACCGTAATGATAGATGGAGCTTGAGACGCTCTAGAGAGGTGCATTCATCAAATGCACATTTTCCAATTGTTTCCAATTTGTCACCAAACTCTACATCCGTCAGATTTTCACATCCATCAAATGCCATACCATCGATTTCAACAACAGATCGGAGATCAATACTCCTTAACGATCTGCATCGTATAGAATGCCCTCTCCCAACTTTTCTGATTCCTATCGTGAGTCTCTACCTGCACCAAATGTTCACAATGTTCGAAAGCATAATCCTCGATCACCTCGACGGATTTATCGATGCGGACATGAGTGACATTACGAGGAGCCCGCCCTCCCCTGTAGACAAAAATATCCCCACCAGCCGCCGCCCTCATTGCCATCATTTGCGTGGTCGGCCATGATGTCTTTGGATGGTATTGTAGCTGTTCTCTGCACTCTGCTTTAGTGCAACGGCAATTATTTCATTTTGGTGCTCTCGAACAACCGAACCAACCGGGAAGGGACGATGGTATAATATGATAGTGAAGTCCTACGTAGAAATTAGGCCGCTGAGCTCCAACACCCAACCTAAGCTAAGACCATAAGATGTGCATGCTAAGTGAAAGTAGATTTTGCCTTGCTTTTGTTTGAACAAGAGATTGAACACTTGCTGGAATTCTCAGACTGATGGCACATCAATAAACTGCACATGCCGCCGGTTTAGATTCATCACTCTTTGCATCTCATATTCTCACTACGATAGTTGTAATGTCTTTGAGGCTATACTTTCATGTGTTGAGGTCTATATAATAACACAACTTGTCTCACGCAGCTTGGCCAATGGAGTGGGAGGCGATTATATCGTTGAAGTTGATGAGCAGCACACATGCAATGGAGAGAAGCATTCTAGAGTCAACGATCAATCAAATCCATAGCTTGTATGAAAGAAGTCCTTAACAGTACATTACACTACTCTCCCATCCCATTCATCACAACTGTCCATCCTCCTGCAAATCTCTCACCAACTTCCTAGCCCCAACCCTCTGCATCGCCCTCTCCTTCATCCTCTGCTCCTCCACCCGATTCTTCAAATCCACCAAATACCCCTACCTCATAATCCTCCGCCGCTTGTTCCACAACCGTCCAAAATTCCTCCACACCCTCCCCCGTAGCCGCCGATACACCCACCTTGTGCAAATGATTGTAAAATTCATCCAATACCAAACTTAAACTACGTGTCAACGAGGCATAATATCCACTCCCCCCACCTGCCATTTCATCCGAGTATCCATTCGCCGAGGAGGCATCATCCAATGCTTCTTGGAAGCTATCATAATCTTCCATCCACTCCTTGACAAATTCACAGCCGACAATGTCAATTTATTCAGAACAATCACCATGGGAAGTTTGGCTCGGTAGAGCATGCTGCAGGCGTATAGCATGTTGGACATGAAGGTATGGACTGATGCTGCACAGCGAGGTGTATCGACTACGAATGCTAGGACTGTGGGGAAGGTTTGTGGCGAGTGCGGATGTGACCGATTGTTCCTGAGGCGGACCAGGTGAATGCTTCGATTTGACCGGGTGTGTCGATTAGGATGTAGTCTAATGGAGAGTTGTTTGATGTTGTTGTTTGTGTTTGGCGGTGGTGGTGTCGTCAGTATCATCTGCAGCTCCATTGTTTGTGTTGTCATCAACGTGACATTGTTGTTGTTGTTGTTGTTGCGTCTCGTCTGTTTTACTCTTTGCCTCATCTCCCTCTTTTGCTGATGGACCACCATCACTCTTCTCATCATCATCATTCTCGTCACCACCACCACCATTCTCCAGCGGAAAAGCCCTCCGTTCCAAAATAGCCATAACCTGATCAAACTTGGTAGCAAATAAATTCAAACACGTCAATATCGCTCCATTCGGTCCAAGCTTGTGTTGTCTCATGACTTCAATGTAGTCAACTGTATCACGAATGTCGATCGAGGAAGAGAAGGGAATGTACTTTGCGGCTGGATCGAGATTGATTGCGTAGCCTGCTCTTTTGGATTGTGGTGATGATGTTGTTGATTCGATGTCTGCGGTGTTGTTGTTGTTTGCTGGCTGCATTCTATACGATGGAGATTTTGAATGGGAGATTTATATATATAATAATTTGGCAGTTGTGGTCACGTCGTTTATTTGTGATAATTGCAAGATGGACGATCGATTCAATTGACAATGCAACGTGAGAAATAGAAAGAGAAGAAATAAAGTCAATTAGTTTGAAGTGCCAATGTAAAGAGCATAAAAACAATCTGTGCAGATCACGACTGCCACATCATGAAACATACAGCCATCAATTTATGATAACACATGTATATACAAAACATCAGATGCACCGCCACACACATCTCTACAAAACTCACATCATCACCCTCATCTCGTAAATTCAAACTCTTCTGAAGCTGCGCCATCAACGTAGTCTTGCCACTACCCGCCATTCCTACGACGATGACACATATTGGATCTTTTTTGGAATCGCTGCCAGTGGTGGCGCGGCGTTTCAGAATTGGAATTTTCGAGTAGTAAGAGTCTTTGCCGTCGGTGGGGGATATTATGTCGTCTGTGGAGAGGGGGACTCGTGTTGTCATGGTGATGGATATATAGTTGTTGGGTGTGGTGGAGTGGTGGCCTTGTTTTGGCTTGGTTGTTTTGTGATTGGTGGTGGTGGCGAAGAAGACAGATGGCGCACTATTTGAGATACGTGTCTTGATACCACTTTTTGAGATTCTTTCTTGAGTCTCGTATTTGAGATAACTCTTTTGTTTTACAATGGTTCGCGGAAGAAGCCGCAGGGAAGGCGAGGAAGGCGGCCAAGCCAAGCCAGAAAATAGGTGAAAGAAGATGGTAATTATAATCAGACGACGACGACCATGTGCCGCAGCAACCACAACGTTACAACACAACTCGTGCTGGGCCAGGCAACAGCAACAAGTGCCCGAGCCCGAGGCCCAAACCCAAATACAGCAGTTGCAGATGCAGAGCAATGGTGATGATATCATAAAGTGCCCTATCTATCACGGCGCCGATCCCCTTTCTTTGAAGGGTATTTGCACAAAATTTGTTAAGGTATTTAGAAGAGCATATTATGAAGCTAGCAATGACGATACGACCACAATTATAAATTGCGTCTTCAGAGCTAAAGATGCTAGCTCAATCTCAATGGATTTGCCGACGTGTGGAATGATTAGACCAAGATCAAAATCGCAGTATTATATATTTTGTGTGTTGGAACGACGCATATTCCTGTCCTTGTATTTGTATGCTATTTTGGCAAGATTCTTGGAGCAATGCGCTGCAGTTAAGTTGCAAAGAACTCAAGCTCTTATCAATTGGGCTAAAAGATGTGAGTTGCTCTGTTCAAAAGACGATCACGCGCTTGTAAAAATTCTTTCGGAGGCGCATTCCCTGTTCATAGCTTGGTCGTCAAGCTCAGTGAATTATCCAAAGAACACGAAGTTTTATCTAGCAGAATTACACACGCTTGTGAAATTCTACCGACGGTGTATTCCATGCTCCTGCCTGGAGAAGAACGAACAAGTGAAGTCTATTACAAAAATGGGTGTTTGCTTTGGCCCCAAGTGCCATTTCCCAGATGGAGTGTTGGAAACGAAGCAAAACGTTTTACGTAGTCGATGCCGATGTAGTGTAATCTGCTTGGAGAAAGTGGCTAAGTTTTGAGATAAAACAGCATAAAAATAAGTACAATCCCAATAATGTCAAGAGGATCTTGTGCTTGTGTCGTAGAGATGGTAGAAGGTATATACCTCGTCTAGCCCTCACTATCACTATCACTATGCCGCAATACTTCACTTTGCGGAGGATAAACAATGTTTCATCTCAGTTGGTACCGTTGCGATACCAGCGGCTGCTGCCTCAAGAGGTTGAATCCTACATATTCGATTGGAGGCGTTGCTTGATGTGACAGTGACAGATATATCTCACACATACAACATGAATCTTGTCTTGCAGAAAAAGGTACCATACATAAATTGACATTTTTGTCGTGCAGCGCGAGCAAGACCACACTTCCCACAACAGAGCAAGGCACGACACAGCTAACCTTTGAGGAAGCTTCATAAAACGGCAGCAACAATCGTCAGAGTCAGAGTGACTGAGCGATATTTCACTGCAACAACAACAACACTCTCACTCAATCATGCATAAGGCCAGCAAAAAAGGCCACGTTGATTTGGTAAGGAAGCTGATTATAAACGGAGCTGACGTCAATGCCAAGGATAATGACGAGTATACGCCGCTCCATTTTTCTTGCGGTTATGGGCATGTCAATGTAGCCAAGCTGTTGATTAAATGCGGGGCCAAAGTCAATGCCAAGAATTATGGCGGAGGTACGCCGCTTTATTCGGCTTGCAATTATGGCCATATTGATGTGGGCAAGCTGTTGATAGAAAAGGGGGCCGACTTCAATGCCAAAAGTAATAGTGGGAATACGCCGCTTCACGCCACTTGATGTTGCTGTCAAAAATCAAAAAGAAACTTGATGTGGTCAAATTACTTCAGAATAATAATGCGACTGGTGGTAATGGTAATGTGGAGAGCTTTGCTAAGGGGTCGCGAAAGCAGGGGCAGGGGCGAGAGGAATCGGTGCAGCCATAGCTGAAGCTGAAGAGCTCTTGTATGCTGCTATTGGTGGGGCTATGTAAATGCTTGAACTTGAGCGGAGCTTGAATGGGTGGTGAGCAGGGCTACGCACGAGAAACAAGACAGCATGATAACACCCCTGAAAGGAAACAGCAGAAAGCTGAAGATTCCAATAAGCACAATCACTAATAGAAATTAATAAACGTGAGGACTGTCGTAAATTGGGCTACTTAGGGAGGTATGTTGTTAACAAAGGATAAATATATGTTATATGCCCACTCAAAGATGTCTCGACCTGCCTCTCCAACACATATGCTTCTTTACAACCTATCCGCAAGTTTTCTCCTGATGCGGCAACTTGCTCCCTTGCACAACATGCCTTCTTCTCTTCGACCTGTTTCAATCCCCATCGGCCCAATGCTTCTTTCGTGACATGCTATGGTAAACACTCCTGACCGTCATCAGATGTGTATCGAGGTGTGGGGTGTGGTCTTGCTACTTGCAAATCGTGAGGCGTGATGTGGTCTTGCGTCTATCTTGCAGCCGTGCACCGTTCAGTCTGGTTCAGTCTTGCGTCTATCTTGATCTTGCTCTTGCAGCCGTGCACGGTTCACGTTCACGTCTGGACCGTGCTCTCATCATACCCCACCACACAACACAAGTTCATCACACAGATGAGTTCATAATATTTCCAGACCTAACATCGAAAATCTATTTTGTCCAAGTATAGGGGGGATGCAACTCCAGATATTCAAATTTCAAACCTATTTTATTTCATCCATTATTGATCAAAAACCTTCATATATACCCCCATTAGAGATCCCCAAAGTTTGGTGGTGTTATATCATTGTCTTGTGTGGATATCAGCCTCCGCATAGGGGCACTTTTGGGCTTCGTGGGATTGAAATGGCAGGATGAGTCGAGTCAAATATGGCGCCAACTTGTTAGCGAAACGGCGGAATTGGTACTTATCGCCAAACACCATCTACTGTGCTCTTCAAAACATGCCACAATGATGAATACAATGGCTTCGCCCCCTATACGGCAGCAATATACATCATTACATTAAAAGATCTCCGTTATCCCATCCTATATAGTATGAATGGCCATGTTGGGCTTTTCTCTGCAGCATCAACCTCCTCTTATTATTTTTACACTCAAAAACATACATTTTGAGCCACTCGACTTCCGCTCAAATAGCGAATAATCGATATCACCGCCAACATTAAACGTTTAAGCACCAAAACAGTGCACCAATTCCTTTGAATAACCTGTTGGATGAATTTGCGCGACTCTTTTGGTGTGTTTGAAGACAGGCGGGCGAGACAGATCATGTCATCGGTGCTGATCGATGACGACGTGCACACCACAATTTTGGATTATATTCCACAATATCTGAAGCAAATAATCATTCAGTAACACCAAAATAAGCACATCTCGTAGGACGTATATTGCGAACACGTTTGCGCACCATGGTATAGTCGTAGGTTACTGAAGCGCTCTAATATATGCTCATGAGTTATTAAATTTGAGCCATCAAAATTATCGATTTTTCATGTTTTGGGCATATGACGTCCACATTATGAGCTATTCGACCGCAAACGCTGCGTACCATCACCAATGGTAAGCAATAGAAGAGTGCTGTAGGGTTGAATGGGGTTTGTAGCCGTCTTATTATCCTGAAATAGTGATGAATGCCTGCGTGCGTTGAGTCAGATTTGATGTTCTGTGAAGGGGAAGATTGTTCATATCACATTCCATTCTGTTACAAATAGCATATAAAGATAATCTGCTCTAGCTAGACTATATTGGAAGCGAGTTTGCACATTTAAATGGTGTGGATAGTCTCCAATTCTACAAAACCAAAATTAGCGCTGCAAATTTGTTGTGTTTTTTTATTTCGTCAGAGCGGTAGAGCGAGCTTATTGCATGGCTATCGTCATTTAGATCCAACACCAATCGACTGGGATATCCATAGTGATCAATACCATCGACGGGTGCGGTTGTTTGGGGTATGATATGCCCTTGGCTTCCATATTACGCCATAATGATATATTCTGAGCTGAGTTGATGTTTCATATTTTTGCATGATATAATTGATTATTATGACCCCACTTCATTACAACCACCGGAACAAGCTACCACCAGGCGCCAATTACTCATATGAAGTGGTTGTTATGAGGGTGATTGCTGTATGTCTATTATTCATTCCAATAATGCAATTCTCCCTCTGGTTTTTGAGCGGATTCGGCCCATCGTGAGTCGATCGGTATGTCGCCGACGAAGCCATACCGGTCCGTTAGAGCCACTGCCGAGCCACCATGGCATCATCCTAGGTCCCTAGCATCGATGAGTGTGGATATTCTTTGTTTGCATTATGTTGATCCTCTATTAATAGCACCATAGTGGCTTTCATCGTCGATTTTGTCATGAAAATGAGTGTGTTATGCAGCTTATTCTCGGTGGGGTGAGCACTTGCGACCACCAAACTCGCCGGGCGCATACACGGGGGTATGGTCTATGCGCCTATTGAATTTCATAACTCTAGATGCAGTACTAACAAAGATTAAGCTGCAGAACGGGGGTATTTCTAGCTCCGAAATGGCGATGGACAATTTTGGCCATCGTCAAAAATTTCGCTGGCTCGGCGGCAAAAATCAAAAAGCTTGACAAAACTATTTTCCGCGAACCACTCGTGACTAAAGATTTTACTAGGGGCTGCACCCCCCCTACCAAGTACCATACCTCTCAACTTCAACTACTCCACATCCATACGACACCATGACCATGAAGTGCATCTCCCCTCTCCTCATCTTATGTTCCCCTCTCGTACTTCTTCGCCCGGCATTCTCGCAGTGTCAAGGTACGTGGTCCATCGACATCAACAAGTCTGACTATAAAGATTTTAGTCGATGCAACCTTCCCAGATCAACTTCCAGTGGTGATGGCGCTAAGTTGATTTGGAAGGTCACAGGCTGTCCTGTGACACAGGCAGCGATGACAACTATGATATTTATCTTAGGCAGAATCCATATCCTGGTTATTCTGACAAAAATGGGAGGGGAATTCGGGAAATAAAGAAGGCTCTTACGATCTCAAGGACGGAAAAGCATATTATGTGACATTTATTTGCAAAAACAGCGGCATCTTCGCCAGCGATTGTGACAAAGGCAGATTCGAATGGCACTTTGTCAAATGCGCCTGTCCTGCTGGATCAACCGCTAAGTTAGGGTGTGTTAAAAACAATTTTGTCACCGCGAAGGATGTTCAATGCTCTACCCCAACCACGCCCCCTTCTCCCAGTCCGTCCACCGTCCAAACCGTACATCTTCAAGTACGAAGTCAAGGATTTTGAGTTTGAACCTCCTCTTAATAATATCGACACGAAGAAGGTATCGTCGACATCCAATGGAATCATCAGCAATTGCGCTGACCGCGTCACTACAGACCACGAAGTAAAAATGTCAATCGCGATTGGGAATTCACAATCAATGACAGTCTCAAAAAGCTTTACTTCCTCTACAACAAATGAATATGCTGCGGGAGTTTCTGTCAGGGCTAAAGCCGAGGCAAGCGTCATGTTTGTGACGGCATCAGTGGAAGCTGAGGCGAGGTTTGACTATTCACATTCATTAGAAGAGTCTGAAACCGAGGAGGATTCCACAACAATGGAAACATCCAGCGAAATTGAATTCGATCTTGCTACGACGGTGTCCGTGGCACCCAATACCTGCGTTAAATATGATTATTGGGCACAAGTATCATCTGAACCATTGGCAGTTCCATATAAAGCCAAGACCTACTTGACTATATTCCGCAATGACGAAATTCAGGAACAAGTTACAGACTTGGATACACTCCAAAGCATTCAAAAAGATGTGTTCAGTGAATACGATTCAACCATTGACACGTCATTTCGCATCGTATATCCAATCGACGGTATTTTTTCGAGTCTTTATGCAGCAGAAGCTGTCACAACAACCAGTAATTGTGATGTATGTGGTAGTAATACTGCTCTTCCTAGCCCAACGGCTAATCCTTCGAGCCCTCAGCCTACCCCACCGGCTAATCCACCTGCACCTTTGAGCACCGAAGATCCCAGTAGTGTGGCAGCCGTGCTGGGCCTAGGAGATATTGCAGTTGGCGTTATGTTTGTGCTTGCCATTACCATTACACTTAATTAACAAAAGGCTCAGCATACGCAGCTTCGACCACAGCGAAAGTATATCGAAAAGAGAAAAGCCTGTGTCCAAAACATTGTTGTATTGCACTGCACTCTTCTGCACTGTCTTGCCTATCCTGCAGATGCAGATGTGCACAGTTAGGAATAGTAATTGATTAATTGTTTGATTAAATTTTGAATGAAACAAGTTAATAGCGACTGGTGCCACTGGTGGCGTGGGAGCGGTGGTAGCGTGGTGGTGGTGAAGAATGATATTGTTGATAATGATACAAAAGGCAAAGGCAAGAGCAAGAGAAGCAAGAGCCGAGAGAGTGGTCTTGGTTTGTGTTCTTGTTCGCGCGGGTGTGCGACTACAACGCAAGGGTATCTCATTATACGTCTGCCCATATTTGCATGTTTCAATTAAATTAAACACATGCACGAAGAGAGGATCATTGGACTAGACTATGAAGCTGCAGAAGCAAGACTATGGCACTCCCTTCGCACATCTATTCTGGATAGGTACATGGTACATTACACAGAGGCTAGAATGTGGCGTGTAGCAACGAAGTAGGTGACCTATCCTCCGCAAAGACATCCGAAAAGAGCGGCGCCATCAAGCTACCATTATGCAGGCTCTCAATGTTGATCCACCTGCCCGCTGGTTGGAAACAGAACACAGGCGAACATCAGTGAAGAACAAATGTCAAGATGTCAAGTTGGTACTGTAGCTGAAAGAATCGCCGATGCGATGTATCGGTGAGGGGTTGTCGCCTGCTGTGGCCTCTTCGGATACGTCCTCAGGAGCTGCCCAACAATAATCTTTCAGTTCGTGTAGTTTAGAAAGATTCTAACCGCAGCCAAAATATGATGCCAACTTGCCGATGCCTATGAAGGAAATTGACAGTCGATGATAATGATAATGCCCTAATTGGCATCAATAACGACTCGATGATCAAGTGCAATGTTGGGGCAGAACTTTGACGAATCTATGAGATGGTGGTTGGAGATTCGATACGGAAAATTGAACGCAGTGCCGGAAAAGTCTGTTCCCAATGCATGCCGACTACTAATTGTATTCGTAATTCCAGAGTGAGGAGAGTCTACTCTTGACGATCAGCAATTATACTCAAACTCAAAGGTGATAATGATAACAAGGAAAGTTGTCCAACTATTACTGCTCATTTAAACATGTTGTCATTTCTATTATACAAAGTACTTCTACAAACTGCGCATATTCGATATACACGTTCTCTCATTCTCATGTCTTTTAATTCATAATGTCTCTACTTATAATCTTCATGTTTGTGCCCAAGCCCAAGCTGATATATGTAGTACACATCCCTCCCTCTTGCTCTTACACAATTATCTACACACATCTAATGCTTTCCTCTCTCTAGCTCCACCAAGCATCTAACCGTTCTCACTCTCACTATTCTATTCTTCTGCAAACAACTATTACTATTATCTAATACATTATTACTTCTACCCTCCTCAATTGACGAAAGAGTGCCACCAGAACGTGGTGCTTCGGAAGGTCTTGTCACCACTTGACGTGAGTGGAATTGTCTCATGAAGGCAATGGCTGCGTCGTATTCGGATGACATTTTGTCATACTATATATAGCAGTTACTATACGAGCTGTCGTCTCTTCTGCTGTACATATACTTCTTGATTGATGTGCGGACTCTTTGGTTGTCGATAATGACCTTGAGGTGACTCATTGTATGACAGTCGTTTCACGAAGAAGAGGGATTGGAGAGCAGCGCCATCTTCTGCTTCTGACATGATGATGGGGTGTCGTCAAAGAATTCTTATGACTCGGGCATTGTCTCCAGGTGTGTTGGATGACTCAACTCTCCGGCTTGTGTCAAGATCAAGATGGGGCTGCTTGCTGCTTGCTGCTTGTCGCAGGTGGTGTCAAGATGGGAACCCTCCACTACCCGCCAAAATAGTTACCGATTCCTACGTGAATCCTCTTGCGTCTCCAACCAGCCCAGCCGCCACTCCGATGACTTCAGAGCGTGAACGACGATAATGCCTGTATGATGGGGCACGCGGGGCAAATCCCTTTTCGATGACAGCTTTTGTTTGATCAACTCCTAACAAATTACAGCTTATGACGGGCCATCCCCCTAACCACAGACAACGTGCAACTTTTTCGCCGAAAAAAACTGGTCGTGAAGAACAATCGTTCACAACAGAACAGTCGTTGACCATCAGTTGTGTTCATAAAAAAGCAGCAAGGAACAACGCACAATAGAAGGCATCCAATACTGCAACAATCAATCCCATAATACTATAATACTATTACAATACCCTAAGCACAATGTCATCGTCATCCACCACAATAATGCCAATACACAGTGACCACCACGAAGAAACGTCAACACCACCAATCTTCACGACAGAATCCACCAAACTCGCCACATCACATCATCGCTCCAGCAGCTCTCGCCTTGCATGTCAAGAATCCTATTCTCTCTTCAAGAAGTGCACCATGGGCGGTAGAGAGGTTGAAGGGTTTTCATGTGGTAAGGCTGTAGCGAGTTATATGAGGTGTGCTCTGGATAATAGTTGTTAAGAGCAAGCAGAGAGAGGGAGGGAGAACTGGGCAGCATGCACGACACAATGGAGATGCTATGGTGGGGCTGGTTCTCTTTCTAGTCATGTATAGATGATGACAGTACTACAGGGACAAGATAAGAGATGTTTATATAAAGAAAGACTGGTGCGGTCATGATATGTCATAGAAGCACAGCTAGTGAGGTCATCACAATAAAGAATACACGCTGATGACACCACATGTACAAATGAATGAAAGAATACTACTCTGATAAGGGAATTGAAAAAGATAGATCGTGATGTAACATAAAACCATTTACTTATATGAATATGAATATCTCTCCATTTATTATCTATCTACCACAAGAGACGCATGCTGTGAATGCGTCCTGCCCTGACACAACAATCATCGATACAGCCCCCCACTTCTCATCATCCCCATGTGCGCTACAGCATGCACCACCATCAATCATCTCATCTCTCTACACAATGAAACCAATCTGCCTCAACTTCGCCACACGCTCCTCCGTCAACATCCTCGAACTCTTACCACCCATCAAACTTTTATACTCGGCACGAGTACGTTTGACCCATTTGTAGAAGCGATTGGCTTCCTCCTGCTCTTGGGTACTAGCACCACCACCTTCCTCTTGTGTCACATCCATGGGAGAGGGGACATTGTAGTGTTGATTCTCGGTACCGAATTTGACGAGATTTTGAAAGTTGTCGTCCCAGCTGACTAGGTCATACTTCCTTGTGCGCCATTCGAAACCACTGTGGATAGTAGTTTGTGTGTGTGTGTACGTGAAGATGATGACAGTGTGTGAGTACAAAAGTAATAGAGAACACACAAAAAAGCCTACATCAAATGATACTCACATTGACTCCAATCTCGGTGCCCTCTTGGCCATAAAGTTCTTATCACTCTTATGATACATCTTCCTCTGCATATGCACCCACTCACCAAGCGAACCAGACGAACGAGGAACACGTGTATTACCATTCACACGCTTGTACTCCTGCAAGTCATTGAATCGCTCATCCCAACTCTTGTACTGCTTGTCATGAGACCATGCAAAGCCGATACTATCGAGTTGAGCAATGCGCTCTTGGGAGAGACGCTTCTTCTTACGTTTGGGTTTGCCAGCAGGTCCATCCTTCCTTTTAGTGTTGGAGGCCGCCATCATGCCCAAATCAATTCCCATCATGTTGGCAGCTGTGGCATCAAAGCCAGGAATGGCATCCATCCCTCCTCCACCACCCAACAAGTCAGCCTCATCCTCCTCATCGTTCACTTCATACGCCTGACCACTCTTTTGCAAACACTTGCGTTTGTATCGAATATTCGTCACCCATGATCCCAACTGTTTATCCTCCTTATACCCCTGGGGTACATTCACATGACCAAATTGAGCCTTGAATGTCAAGAGGCGATTGTACATATCGTCAAAGTCAAGTGGGGCATTGCCACCACTTCCAGCACCCGTGCTGCGTCCATTACCAGAAGTAGTAGCTCCACCACCACACTTTTGAGTCTTGCGTCGTTTGGGTGTAGAGGATGATGACTGCTCCTCTTCCTCGTTTGCTGCATCATTATTACCAGCAGCGGCGGCGGCGGCAACATTATTCTCCACAACCAACTGGTTCAAAGGTTCAATCAAACCACGTTCCAATAGTGGAGGTGTATCCTCCGCCACCATCATGGCCATCATACTCTGAGAGGATGCCTTTCTCTTTTTACCACCTGCAGCAGCAGCAGCAGCAGCACTGTTGGTAGCAACAGATTCACCAAAGGTACCTTCCATCATGGACAACATACTCCCAATCCCATTAATCATAGCATTACTACTATGATCATTCCCCATCATCATTACATTAGGAGACGATTGAATCATCAATTCAGTCTTGAGCCAAGTAAAGTAGGTGTATATCTGAGAATGCAATTGAGATCGTGCATCGTTGGATAGGGAGGCGTTTGGAAATAGTTTTTCCGTGTTGCCTGTTCCGATTGTGATGGGGAGGGGTGGCAATGTTGGTGCAGCAGAAGTAGTAGAAGTAGTTAGGAGTTTGAACGATGTTCCACCACTCTTGGCACCACTCAATAATCCACCAAACACACCACTCGCCGAAGAAGCAGCATTCCCAAAGGGAATATTATTCTGCATAGCGGAGGATCCGTCAGAACTCCAGTATGGATATCCACTGACATTGCCCTCTAGATCGACATGAATATTGGGGAATGCCATGGGGTATTTGTAACACCAGTTGGAGCGGGAGGAGTAGGGGATGAAGGTTACATTGCTGCTGTTGGAGGAGGAGGAGGTGTTGGTGGTTGTGCCTTCACCATTACCAACTGCAGCGGCGGCGGGCTTGACATCATCATCCTCATTCTCAGTGGAGGAACATACATCATTATAAAACCCAAATTTCTTCAAGTGATCCAAAGCCTTATCCAAATGAAACAAATTGGAGATCCAAACAAAGCAATGTTCTTCCTTGACTGCTCCTCCTCCTCCTCCGCTAGTATTATTCGCCGCTGCTGTTGCCGAATTATTGATAGTCACTCCACCACCACCAATAGTGGGAGGCGCAGAGACAATACTAGCATGTAAAATACCGCACGACCACGTCGACCGAGTCGATTTACTAAGGTCAGATTTGAATTGAATGGTCGATTTGAGTGACCGTTGGAGTGTCTTTAGTTTTTGTGATCCAACGGCAACAACGGCGGGGGCGGGGGCGGTCGTGCCAGCAGTGGTGGCGGCTGGAGCATCAACAATGGTGGGTTCGGGCAACGGTGGCGGCTTGAGACCACCGTCATCATCGTCGTTGCCAGCGGCGGCGGCCTTATTGGTAGCGGAAGATGGATTAACAACACGGGGCATTATTTTCAAAGTGGGCACAATTTGTTGGTTCATTCCTCACCATGCATGTGATTTGTGAATTTTTGGAAAATGATTCAACGGGGGGGAATTTTTGAATTATTCTGTGGAGCCCGGATCGCCAATTTTGGATACGGATACTTACTGGAGGATGTATTGGTTCCAACGTATGTGAGGTTCGCTGTACTGAGATGTAAGATGCGTTAACATGATACTGTTTTGGCGGGAACTTGGCGTCAATCCAGAAGTTTGAATGTTGAAGCGAAATCTCTTCGTTGGCAGTAGCAATATGTAGTAGGAAAGAAGCTACATGCCGCTGAAGATGTTGTCGACCAGAACACTAATTGCACCACCACTAACTGCTCTTATTGTTATTGTTATCATCGTCATACTTTTTTGTGCAGCGCAAGATCATCATCATCCAGCGGCAGCCGTTGAATCCTTTCTACTACAGCCTCCCACATCACATCATCATGCTTCTCCTCCTATCCGCAAACAACCATCACCCATCATCACCACAACACAACTTCATGCCATGGCGCCCTCTGAACAAGATCGTCTCTTACTAACCGAACCAGCACAAACAGCCTTCATCGTTGCAGAAATGAAAAGTTTTCTAACTGATGCAGTCGAAAGGAATGATGGCCCATCTGGACAATTGACGAGATGGGAATTATCCGAGAAGGACATGTTGGCTGCAAATTTGATTGATGGGAATGGTACTATTATTAATGAAGAATATCAAGAGGCAAAGAGATTAATGGCAATGAAGGACGACGACGACAACAATAATGATATTGAAGATTGTGGCAAACTACTAGCAATCAACATCCTCTGCAATACAACACGTGACACATTCCAAGATGGGTTTACCAATCAACCTGGATTACTATCCTCACTTGGATCAGCCATTTGTTATTTCCGTGATGCATTCCGCAACGGACCAAACTTGGCTGCATGTGAACGGGTAGGATTGAGTGATTATGTGGTTGCTCATCATATCACGGATATGTACCATCATCGGAATTTTAGGGGTGCGTATACCAAGACTTTGACTCCTTCTGGGACTGGAGAGATTGCTGCACGGATTGCTGTTGGTTTAGGAGATGATGATGATGCAACTAATTCAATAGAAAGAGACGATCGGGATGATAAAGAGGAAGAAGAAGAGGAGGAGGAGGACGAATGCATATTGTGGTCACCTACAACGCCAGATGTATGTATTCACTGGAAGTCAGATGATGAGGCGTGGAGGAAGAAAACGGTTCGAAAGAATTCAAATGGAGGGGACGAAAGATCCAAGAAGAGGTGGGAGTGGTACCATGAGATGATGATGAATGGAGATGTGTATGTAGAAGCATCATACGCTTAAATATTAAAGGATAGGGCACGAAATCACCACTACCTTATATGCATGGATGTCTTGACTCTACATGAACAGTTATCAGCCAGGTAGCCCTGAGCCTCTGCCATGGGAGGTAATTCTCAACCACTCGTGGCAGGTTGAAGGGATTAACTGTCATCTTAGGGAGATGAAGATGACTGACTTGCGCCACTTCCTCCTCCTCCTATCCTTTCGCTTCTTTCACCTTATCACACCTTTTAGCATGGGCTTCCTGTGCTAGGAGGGACGTTTGCTGGAGAGAGTGGTTTTGTATTGGTTCCAACGTTAGAATGACACGTAGATTCGATCGCGAAAAGACATGTGATGGTATTCCTCACACATCCTACGTAGGAATTTAGTAAAAGGGTACCTGGACGGGCGGGAGCCTTTCTGTTTGGCTAACGGCATTTAGACCAGTGGCTCTCAATGAGAGAACAATACAATCAACACGTTGATAGTAATACCTCCTTTAGTGATCCGATACCTCCTCTGGACGGATATACATTCAAAAATAATGAACGTCCGCCCTTCTACGCCAAATTGTCTCCAGGAAAGGGACGAGGCATCTTCGCGTCACGTGACATACAAAAAGGTGAACTTGTCCATGACGGTTCAAACTCGGATGTAGTCTTTCCTGATGGCCCATCCTTTCGACAATATGTATTTGCTCTACCAAGACCGATGGCCTGTGATGTTATGGAATGGACATGGACTCAACAGTTCCAAGAGGGGGGAGACTATCATATTTGTTTGGCTATCAACATATCAAGTTTGATGAATACTGGAGATGATGAAGACGAAGTGAATGCCCTTCCTACGTCAAGTATGACGGCGATGTTTTATGCTACTCGAGATATCAGAAAAGATGAGGAGATTCTTACTGACTATGAAATCTACAAAACTGAATGGGGAGCTGTTGGATTGGAATAGCCTATGTTGCTACTTGGACTTGGATAGAATGATTTGAGACTAGGTTGTAGGTTGAAGGATGTCACATAGAAGCTTATTTTAATTGGTGAATATTTTGACTATCGATGTCATCAAACATAATACAAATTGAAGCAACTGTAGAATGACAAATGACGTATGATATCGATTCACGAACAATTATTTCCGTCTTGAAGTTGCCTGTCGAGCTTCTTCTGAATATGTCCCACCCTCATTTTAACGACGCCTCTCCTCATTGCAATCACCGACTTTGGAAGTTTGGTAGTTCGCTTCTTAGCCTCGATCGTTGGAGAGGAGAAGGCTGCAAGTTTTGGGTATGGGGTGACGGGATACTTTTTCGCCACAATTGATTCGATGTTATTGACTGAGCTCGAGGGGAGAACCATCTGCGGCGATGTTAGTATCTACCCTGAACACGGATGAAACTCCCGTGTTCGCAGTACCTGCCTCACTGGGAGTAATGCTTTGAACGGATGCTCCCAAGTCAAATGAAGTGTGGCTGTGATCATGAAAGTGAGTGACATTGAGGTTGTAGGGGCGTAGCTCCGAGGCGCAATTTGGTCCAGTGACATCACTGAAGTTGGCATTACTCTGCATAATACTGACAATATTCTTCGCATCGTATTCAAGAGGAGTGACGAGAGCTCCTGCACTGACACTTCCACTTCCACCTCTACTGCTGCTGCTGCTGTCGTCGCTAATATCCTGCGCAAAGACAGAGGCAGAGTCGTTAGCAGAGAAGAAAATTATGCCAAGGTCAGTTGAATCGGGCGATGACGATTCTTCAGTTCCGTATCCAATCATGCTCGATGATGGCTCCGACACAAGCAAGGATGACATTGGAGCGATTGATGACTCCTGTAGTGATGGCTCCATGCTAAAAAGCACCGACGCCCTGTCGTTGGGCATTTGCATTTGGTCATCGCTGCGTGTCTTCTTGTTATTGCATGCCCGAGAGAGACCAAAGATCTTGGAGATCGCTTTGAACGTGCAAGAGCAAATACTACGGAGGACGAATGGCATGATTAATCTGCTTTGGAATACAGAGTGTTGTGAGAGGGTAGAAAGTGGGCAGCGTCGTCAAGAAACTAAAAAAAGTGAAAAATGATGCCATTTTTAAAATTATTAGCTCACGTATCACGTATCGAGCTTCTTTTGCATAGGTTCGCCCCAGATCGAAGATAGCAGTAGCCAAGTCCCATTGCTCTACTTCTATTCACATTGCCATTGCACCTCTTCTTCACGTCCACGCCATCAAGATGTTGAAATGCTCTTCATCCATGTAAGTGAAAGTGGATGATCAACTATAACATACAATCGAAAGGTTTGTGCAAAATGACTTACTCTCAGCGAATATCTATTCTTAATTGTGTCCTACTTATGTATACTTGTTGCTCTTATTATATATCGAGATGTATCATGACATACTTGTGAGCTTGAATACAGAACGTGATTCTTGGCCATGGTTGATCTTCTCGAAGATCATTGTCCAAGAGTCGAGCCTAGACTACACAACTCTCTCTCTCTCTCTCGCCACCCTATAACCCATCTTCGTGATTGAGCTCAAACGGTCGTCTTTTTTGGCTGGAAGCTTGACCGGTTTGAGATTCAACAAGCTGATATCAATGTCTGACGCTGACGCAGTCGTGCTGTGCCGATATGCTTTGGTTTTGCGACTTCTAACACGATTTCTTCTTCGAGAAGGAAGATTTGATCCTTCATTGATACTTGCCGACCTACTTCGAGCAATAACTGATCCAGCAGGGTTGAGTGCGCCAAACACATCGCAGTGAAGTCTTCCTTCTTCATTGAGTTTCAACACGTGAAATTTTGATGTCATTTCAATCATAACAGATGTGCACATCTCATACATATGCGCAGAGCCGCAGATGTATACATGACCATTGAGGCTTGATACAATTGGTGCCAAGACTTGTTCGATTTCCTCATTCTTCATGATGTCGGTTGTATATTGTTTTTTCATCCCTGGCTCACGAGAGTAACATTTGTACGCATCTGTCAAAGTACCTTCATTAATGAACTTCTCAATTTCATCTTCGAAGAGACCTTCCCTTTTTGAGCGAGAACCAAACACCAGATAAGCCGTGCCCATCTTCTCGCCTCTTGATCTGTAGTACGATCGCATTTGTAGCAGGCCACGAATAGGAGCAAAACCTGTACCGGTGCAAATGAATAGAAGTGGTGCATTCGGATCGAGAGGATAATGGAAGGAAGGGTTGCTCTCAATTTTGAACGTGATTTCATCGCCTTCGTTTACGTTCGTCAAAAAGTTAGAGCAAACACCTACTTCTTTCCTAGATCCTCCACGTGAATAAATGAAACTCCCTACAGCTAAATCGAGCTCAGAGCCAACGCGTGCTTTGTAACTAGCAATCGAGTATGACCGTGGGTGATTCATTTTCATGGATGATAGTAGAAACGACAGTGTAACTTGCCCTGATAACGACGGGAAAATGTTGAATACATCCATCCATTTCATTCCATACAAGCTAATCATCTTATCGTACTCTGCTTTGTTACTCCCTAAGTCTTTCAACAAGGCGTTGTCTTTTGCGCTTGTTGCAAGAGAAGCCAAGTCTAGGCACGATTGTGTAGGAATCGGAATCGGAGCTTCCATTGAAGCTTGAGTCTTGAAGAAGGATTCTACAGACACAAGCTGGTCGATGTTGTCATAAAGTATTGGTGATGTGACGGCTATCTCGGCAAGAGAAACCTCTTCATTCTCTAGTGTAACGTACATTTGATCGTCAAGGCTCAATTCACCGGCTAGGTGCCCAAGGCGACTTTGATTTGATTACCCGCGTTATGCACCCCCCACCCCTCATTTTGAAAGCCAGATTCAAGATGTTGCAAAACAAGAGCAATATGCAGAACCAACATTACCTTCAGTAGGAGCACATCATGCTGTTGCGTCTTTAACTCCTTGACACTTTTCCACAGTCACCTCTCACGTGTTGATTCATTTGTCTTCCCTTTTCTGCCGTATTGAGTGCTGTAAACTGTAAATGTAAATGCGTATGTGCTCCCGACCAAGAAGAAGAAGGCTTCACACGCCAGCTCCAAAAACAATATCTGCCCACCGGGAGCAAAGTCTAAGTAATCAGATTTCAAGTTCTCATCTAATGCGATCTGTGGAAATGATATCATCAGTTACAATAGAGCAGGTTGCACATTGTTGTAACTGTAAAGTTCTTCACGTTCACGTATTCAATTTGTCACCCCACAAGTCCCTTGATGCCGCTATCACTCATTCTCCTTACTATCGGCAGCGATTAATTGACGCCTTATACCCATGCGGATATGACTTTGTCATGTCAGCGTTTAATTGATTACTTCTCCTACACATGCCCAAACTATGTGTTGTAATGTGAATTACGAAATATCGCTGCAGTTGTGGGGCGGTCGATGTGTCATGTGTAAAGATAGCGACCTCAGACTGCACAGTTCGGTTTAGCGGTCGAAAGCTGTGCCAACAGAAGAAATATTTCGGGTTTGCTATGATTATTTATCACCGTTATTGAGCGCATCGTAGGCTGGGAGTACCATGGTGGTGATGACTACCTTATGATTGTTGCACTTCATTTTTGGAGAAGGTGGTGGATGTAATATGTACAGATTTGGGTATAAACAGTGCTCACTGGGTATTTAGGCGTTCTGCATTTGGGGCGTTCTGACCCCCCTCCCCCCTCACTTATTGAATTTAGGGGTGCATAACGCGGGTAATCTAATCAAAGTCGCCCAATGAATGCTCCGAGCTTCTCTTCGCTAATTGTGTTGTGAGGATAGACTTGAACGTGATCACCAGGTTGATAGGTGGATTACCACAGGAAGCGAAATCGATGGTCACGAGGCTTGTCTTTCTGCGAGCATGTTTAGTTGAGTCATCATCGCCCAAACCTGTACCTTTCTCGCTCTCTTACCCCCGCCCCCCCCCCCAAAGGTCCACGCGACTCAAGATCAGGCCCTCAAGTACATCCTTGCGACGACGAGATGTTTGCAGTGCCTTCGCAATTGCTTCATTGATTCTCTCATCTACATCGTTTGGATCATCTTTCTTTTCTTCCCCACCAGAAGAAGCAGACGAGCTACGCCTCGACGAGACAGCACGCTGATATGCAAGACTGCTGCGTCGTCTCGACAATGACCTTGACATGAATGTATTTGCAGCAGCCTCCTTCACTTGTTTCGATGAGAAAATTTGGACAGTTACAGATTCAAGAATAATCTGTCTCCTAGTGTCGACGTGATCGTGGTCATTCATTCTTTCAGAAAGCTGCACTACCAAAGGAGATGCATCAGGCATGCAAGCCAACTTGTCCAACAACGTCGCTGTCCAGGTTTGAAACGTAATGTCCTCGCCTTTAACGGCATCGCACAATCCACTTGGTACAATTTCCCAGCCTCCATTCTCGGTGATCTTCCTTGACAACTCGGTAGCTGCACCGCAAAATATCGGGTAGGCAGAACTTCCGAAACCTAGAACGGCACAGTTCTTGTCTAACAGTACATGACCTTTCTTGCCAAAAAGAGTCGAAAAGAACTTGCGAGACAGAGAAGGAAGCTCGCCATTTCCTTGAGTTGACGAGATGAAGATACACAAGCACAGGGAAGCTGATTTGACCAAAGACATGACCTCGAGGTCGTCAGCTGAGTTTGTCCCGCAGCAATCAAAGAATGTCACTTGTGAGCACTCGCGATGGATAGATCCCAATTTTGAGGCATAGGCGGCAGCATTGCCCGTTACAGAGGCGTAGAGAATCAGTATTGGTTGCTTCTTTAGCCGGAAAGAGTTGATCCAGCCCTTGAAGAACATTGCCAAGTGAACTGCTTTGAAAAACATTTTCATTGACTCTGTTGTGTCTCGATTGCCAAAGTATTCTCTTTCGAGGGTGAGGAAGTTTTTGCCACCTACGCCTACGTAGGCTGGCTTGAGCGTATATTCAAGAGCCTTGTTCAGTCCAAGATATGCTTCATTGGTTGAAGATGACATCGGTGGAATGACCCACTTCCAGTTCCAGTTTACTGGACAGTAACGTCGATGGCGCATTTCATCGTTGTACCATACCCAAAACATATCTATTAACTGATGGTGGCCAATCATCTATGTGGCAGCAAATGAACAAACGTTAGAGGATTCAAAGAGAAGCAAGAAGGGAGACTGATTATTGGGGGTTGAGGTGAACTTACCGCAATCTTAGAGACTTTGAATGAATGATAAACTGCCTTGTTGAGGACAGTCATCACCTCATCTTTCCACAAGGGTTCGTCTCCCGGTTTAGTATCTGGATCAAGTCCGAGCGCTCTCGCTACGGGGACAAGCATATTGTACCGACTGACGTCAGTCAAGTCCCGTAAAACTTCCGTATTGGCATACCATCCGTTGAAAGGTACTGCACTGTAAACGATCCCGCCTATTGTCAGGTCCAAAGCACAAACAGCAGGGATTGGATACCAACGCATGTTTAACTCAGAAAGCTCAGGATGCTCTGGATGATGAATATGAACTTCAGGAGCACATTCTAATGGCACGTCAAATAATTGAGGGGCATCGTTGGGACTAGACTGTATGACTAACGGTAGATAGTCGTAAGGCCCTTGCTTCCCATCGGGAGGACCCGTCCATCCAAATCTTTCCTCGAGCATCTGAGTGAATCTCAGCTGAAGGAAAATGAATGTGAGGGAAATGAATAGCAAGAAGAAGATAGATGCACAGAAATAACTTACATTCTTTGGGTCGCCAATAACTTTCCCATCTTGATTGTAGGCAGCATAAGACAGGAGTTGTTCGTTCCAAATAGCTGGCCCTTCACCTGTTCCTGGGTTCGTGGGTCTAAACACTGTGACGTAAGCCTCTGCAGATCCGCATGCAACCGCTTTTGTTAGATGCTTGATGCATGATCCATACATCCCCTCGTTAGTGTCTACATCTCTGCAGTCTAGAAGCTTTAACTGTTGCCAGTACTTTCGATTGCTGCATTTTGGAGCATTCCTCCATGCTACACGAGCACCATGTTCTAATGAAAATATAAAGAGCAGGCCGATATTTTTAGAATGCATACAAGACATGATCACGTCTCTCATTTTATGAGAACAAAACTTACCCAGCTCATCAAAAGTGTGATCATAAGTCGCAGTCTCGTGGATAGCTTTCCTCACTTGAGCCATCCTCTCCTTCTTAGGTAGAAATCCTTTTGTTCCACTCATATCCTCACTCCTTTCATGATAGTAAAGTTCAAGATACTCCATAGCCTCGCGCATCATCGTCTCGGCGGTACTTTCATCATCAGTTACATCGCTATTCATCACAGCCTTACAGCCGTTTGGACAGATGCCTCGCTTCGGATTTCCATGAGCATACCCAGGATAAGGTCCAGAATAGACAGTACCATGTTTGAAGGGACATTGGCCAGTTGTATTCCCCGTTCCATGTGAGATGCTCGCCATTGACATTGACAACCCGCCCATGGAATGTCTAAGAGAAGTACGACGTTTTGGGACCAATCGTGACGATCGCTACCATGTAGAACAACTTCAACTTCTTTGGGCCTATCATCGTGCACGTGGAGCTCTCTAGATAGCGTACATACATCATAGTCATAGCGACATCTATCACTTACTTATCGATCGTCGGTTTCTGTACAATAGTAAGTATGTAGTGTTGATGTCCATTTATCAACTCTCTCTTTACTTTTTCTCAGAGAGAGAGAGAGGATCATGGACTGATCATGGATGATGTCACAGTAGCAGTAGTTAGTATCTAGACTAGATCACCATTGTACTGTGCCAGATTTCATGGTCATGGTATCCTCGGAACTGTGAATGTGAATTGTGTATCAAGCTTATTGGTTTCTTCCTTTTGCTATTGCTCTTCCTCAACCCAAGACCAAGAGTCTGCTTCATCCTGCAGCATCACAACCAGGAGTTGATATGTGCAAACAATCTCTCTGCTCTTTGTGGAACTTCCTCCGAGACACCAAGCCATACCGCTGCAAGGGCAAGGCTCTCACAAGTCCGGCCCGAACCATGGATGGGGCTACTTCGTACACTTCACCAGCACATGATGAGCAACGCCTTCAGCCTCTCTGCTGCGTACATGCTCTAACTTAGACGACAACTGCGGCTGTACAGCCACCGATGTTTTTGTCCCTCACGCATAATTGAAGAGATAACGAGATAGCAGCTGCTCCATGACGATGCTCTTCGTTACTGGTAGCGCGGCGTCCTGATCTGGCATTGTATTTCATGTCCAATATGGACCTGTTATGTTCAGCCCTGCGATGAGGTCACTTTCACATAAAAGTCGATGGTGTAACGGAAGATAGTGAATGCACTATTACTCGAAAGGTAGATGCTTATCGTTGACGTTGAGAGTGAGAGGCACTCGAACATAATATTATGATTACATTGAATGCTGTGAGTTGTTGTGCATGGGCAACAGACCTGATGAAGAAGTTGTATGTGTATGCAATCGTTATTATTGGTTAAAACACACCAGATAGCATAAGGATCTGGGTAACAAAACTCTGTATTGTTGGTTTGACATTTAAAGCGCAGCTGATTAGATAGATGATTTCCTCCCATGAGAAGCCACCAGCACCAGATATACCAATAAATAATATCTAAAACGCCGGATAGCTGTAAGCATACTCTTCCATCAACTTTGCAGTGGCATTGTTCCTTCTTGCATAACTCAAATCACGATCAGTAAAGCCACTCAATCTCGTAGCTGGATTGCCATACTGTACTAACGCCTTGAGCAAACCATTCGAGCCCTCATATCCACCATCACTTCCCTTTGCACTCCCCAACTCATACTGGAATTCTGTAGTAACATTTCCCCCAACACATTCACAAGCAATCCTAGACACCTCTTTACCATGAAATAACAAGTCTTCGTACCGGATAGAAAGACGCTCAGCCTCCCATTCTCCATACCAATAATTATACGCATCCAAAAGAGAATCATGAGTCTTGCCACCTGTGAATAATTTCATGGGTACAGTTTCATCACGATCACGTATGTTCTCCCGAATGAGCTTTGGGCAATGCTTTTCATCATAGTCTGAATTCCAAAACGTGACGCCATATCCATGATGACATTGCGAATTCATCCACGAAAATGGATCTTTAATCATCACAAATGGAAAGAATTCAGTCTGATTGATCCCCTCTCCACTCAAGGCTACCCTCTTGAGTCTATTAGAGGCAATGCTGTGTTTCCCCCATGGAGCTTGCCAGAGTATCTCCCCGTCAATATTACAATTATTTGTCATCATCTTCCATATTAGATTGGTGCCCGTGTTGAACAATCCTGGACCAATTAAGACTGCATCAAAAGGTTTGACACATTTCACTTTTCTCTTTTCCCTTTTTCGAAATGGCAAAAAAAGATGGGCAAAAATACTAAGCAAATGCAATATGAAGGCTTTGTGTGATGCTGGTGTATGTTATATCGTTGAAAAGGTCTATAAAAGGCCTTTCTATATAGCTGCATACTAGTTTCACCAAAATTTGCATACGGCTGCGCCAACGCTAGCTTTTCGACACTTTTGTGAGAGTTGTGTCCGTAGGAAATGAGAGACGAGAGAGAATGTGTCAAACCTTTTGATGCAGTCTTAATTGTGCGATCTTCTGGCTTGACCATCTTGCGGTACTGCTCACATGTTTCTAGCCCACGAATGACTGGTTTGTCTCCGTACATTGATGTAATATCTTTCCATGTCGGAAGCTGCGTGGCTTGTTCCTCACTTATACTCGTGAGTTTGGCAGTGTCTAATATCCGTAGGATGTGCTCATTTTCATTTGTGTTTTTCAGATTGGAATCTTCGATTTGTTTGCTGCTGCTACTACTATTACTTGTACTTGATACTACGTTGTCACTGGCACCGGCCTTTGAATAAATTGAGATTGTGCCGGTGATCTCATTAAAGCTGCTGCTGTTACCACTTATGTAGAGTCCAACAACATTGAACAGAACCATTGATGAGCATAGAAGTATTGCAATATATGAAAAATCGCGGCAGCTCCTGTTGCTGGATGACAATCGTCGGCTTTGGATCCACATAACTTCTTTGATTATGATTATGATAATGAGAACGAGAGAGATGGCACTGAGTGGGGGAGAGGATGAGTGATACAGTGATATGTCATATTTGTGATTATTGTATGCAAACCAGTGCAAAACTCTTGTATTCTGCGTTTGTTAAAATTGAGTGGTGTTTCGCGTAGTACGGTACTAAGAGCTAATCCCGTTTTTGAACTGCTAGACCTCAGTCACGTTAAGACACTGAAAATGACAGGTTCAAAATATTTCTCATGACCCGATAGATGTACGCAACAGAGGATACTTGATAGCGGTTAGGTGTTGTATCAATTCGTCCAGTTGGTCGATTGAACTTCTTACGGCTCGCACAAAATATGGACAGCACATCAACGGCCGATTGGGAAGAGAAAACAGGGACATCTAAATTTTCGTCTATCAAGAATATTACAGTCTCTCGTGTCTAAATTGTTTGGTTAATATTGTAATTAAGACGGGTCTGAGCTAGCTCAAAGATCGTGGCCGCACTCGCCCCTTTAACATAGAACTCTACTTATCCTTCTCATAAGGATCACGGACGTACTTGGATAAGGCGATTACATTCCATCGGAAAGTCTTTGGAACTCAAGCTTCATCTCGTCGACGAGGTCAAGGTATCCCTTGGAAATTTCAGCAGTGTTGCTCTTGGGGTCAACGTACTTGCTATCAATCACCTTCTGGATGATGGGAGCCAAGGTAGTCTTGATGTGAGCATAAGTCAACTTGGCATCAGCAGAAGAGTCGGCAATGGCCTTCTGGCAAAGATCGTAGAAGGTCACAATGACGGAAAGCATACCCACAGTCTTGGGAAGAGGACAGGTGAAGTCATGCTCCGTGAAGGCGTTTTGGGCCAAGAAATCCTCACGGATGAGCTTGGCAACTTCCATGACAACCTTTTGATCCTCAGAGAGAGACTCCTTACCAACAAGTTGGACAATCTCGGAAAGGTTATCCTCCTGCTGAAGGATGGTACGTGCCTGGTTACGAAGGTAAGAGTAACGAGGATCCATGTTGTTGAAGTAGGGCTCAAGGACCTGCATGTACTTGGTGTACGAGATGAGCCAGTTAAGGGAGGGGAAGTGCTTACGCTGAGCGAGCTTCTTATCCAATCCCCAGAACACCTGCACAATGGAAAGAGTGGCAGCAGTCACAGGATCGGAGAAATCTCCACCAGGGGGAGACACAGCTCCCACGACGGTCACGGTACCCTCCCTATCAGGTGATCCCAAACAGGACACACGTCCAGCACGCTCATAGAACGCTGCAAGACGAGCACCCAAATAAGCGGGGTAACCGGAATCGGCGGGCATCTCTCCAAGACGTCCAGAAATCTCACGAAGAGCCTCGGCCCAACGAGAGGTGGAGTCACCCATCATGGACACGTTCATGCCTTGATCACGGAAGTACTCGGCAAGAGTGATACCGGTGTAAATGGAAGCCTCACGGGCAGCCACGGGCATGTTGGAGGTGTTTGCCACGAGGGTGGTACGCTTCATGATTCCAACTTCCTTCTCCTTTCCTTCATCATCCTTGATCTGTAATATTTCGAAAAAGAGTGGAGAAACAGACAGAAAAGAGTGAGTTATTGTTTTTCAGAGAACAGAAAAAGACAATCAAGAAGAAACATAATGAATAATAACACTACGTACCGTCATGGTAAGCTCGGGGAAATCGCAAAGCACCTCCGCCATCTCATTTCCACGCTCCCCACATCCAACATACACAATAACATCACTATTGGAAAACTTGGAAAGACTCTGAGAAATCACAGTCTTACCACATCCAAACGCACCAGGCACAGCACAAGTTCCTCCCAACACAGATGGGAAAAGTCCATCAATCACCCTCAATCCCGTAATCAAGGGAACATTTCCGGGCAACTTCTCCGCAATGGGCCTAGGACGCCTCACAGGCCAGAAATGACTCAAGGACAAATAATGAGTCCTATCCTGACTCTCATTATAAACCTCCATCACCACATCATCCACCAAAAAGGTCTCATGCCCATCCGTCCCCGTAGTATGAATCTTGGTAACAGTCCCATACACATTCGGAGGCACCAAAATCTTATGCGAATGAATAATCTCATTCTCATACACAATCCCCATAATATCCCCCCCCGTCACAGGCATACCCTCCTGAATCGTCGCGCTCGGGGTAAACGTCCACCTCACATTCCTCGACAAACAAGGGATATCCACCCCCTTGGGCACATAGACATCCCCACTCTCCTGAAAGATATGCTCCAACGGCCTCTGAATCCCATCAAAAATCGTCCCCATAATCCCGGGACCCAACTCCACACTCAACGGTTGCTTCTTCCTCAACACCGGATCCCCCACCGTCAACCCCGAAGTGTCCTCATACACCTGAATCGAGGCAGTGTCCCCCTCAAGCTTGATGATTTCTCCGACGAGCTTGGAGTGACCGACGCGGACGAGTTCGTACATGGCTGCTCCGGACATGTTGTCGGCGACTACGAGGGGGCCGGAGACTTTGAAGATGAAGCCGTAGTCGGATTCTTGGCTTCGTTGTCGTAGATTGAGGTCATTTTTGTGTGGTTGGTTGAAGGGGTAAAAATGAGGGCTGGATGTAGCTGTGGGTATTTAATAATAAATAATAATTAATTGGGGAGGAGGGTTAGTATATAATTAATTGTGCACAAGATGTGATTTTATTGAAAAAAACAATGCCGCCGTTGGATATTATTTATTATTGAGGGGTGCAGGACCCTCCACCGGCGGCCATTGGGTGGCCAGCAGTGTTGTTGAGGCGATAAATAATATTATTGACAATGGTAGAGTGCTTTCCACCGCCGATGGATAGCAGCTGTGCCACCACCATGTGTTGCCATGGTCATTGATTATTTACTTACCAATCTTTTTTATGTTGCGTTGGATCCACAAGTTTGCCGGCAGATTGATGAGCTGCGAAAAATGACGTACATACGGTAGGAATTGGTATTGAATTTGAGAAAGCGAAATAGATCCGTTGAGTCCCTATTAGTTTGTCCCTATTGTGAACTGAGAAGAAGAGCGAGAGAGGAGGAGATGGGAGATGAAGATACGTGGCCGAATAATGAGATTATGTCTCAAAAAGTCCGCCAACTGTAAACAACACAACAGCGAAATAGCGAAATGAGAAGATGTTCATGATGATGATGTTTGATGTTATGGGAGGCTTTATGAGAGGCTTGTTGTGGCAGCAAAGGAAGCAGCTAATCTATCAGCAGCCCTAGCTTTAGTGACTAAGAAATGACATCTCATCGATATGTCATCATCCCCTTCATCCTCTGGGTATGCATCTCTACCTATCTTTCCTCGGCCAATATCAATTCCTACTTGTTGACAACTCAGATTCAGATTGATACCATTGACATTGTCAAGAGGGAGCATTCAACTTTCAAATATACAAATGCTAGTATAATTGATTACAACTCTTCGTTAGTGCGGCATCATCCACATCATCCTAACAATTCTACCGCAAATGATACCAATCTACATCATCTAAAAAAGCACCACCATCAACTCAACCACACCACCACCATCACCTATGTCCCCCTCCAAAACTACCCCTCCGGAATCTACTCCGGAATGTGGTATCAATCCATACCCACCATGCTACATACCAATTTCTCTTCCATATCCTTTCTAGAAGGGGTGTCTCTCAAACCCTTTCGTGAATCACGTGATGGACGACCATTGATTACTGCCGACTGGCTTGATTTTAGTGTGGAGCATTGGAGTAAGTTTGTTAAGCATTTTAGTTCCGAGTCGAAGGATAAGGCGGAGGGTGGTATGGAATATGTGGTTGTGCAGCAGAGGGTGGGGGAGTTGTTGTGGGGGTATATTGAGGAAAGTTTGGAACGGAAGAGGATTGAGATGGAGTTGCAGCAGCAGGAGTTGTATGAGGATAAAGTGACAGGTGGGAGGGAGAGTATGACAACAGATGGAAGAACGAGGAATTATACACGGGCACATCCATCATCATCATCAGCAGCAGCAGCAGCAGCAGCAAGTGTACAACACACCATTGCAATCATACCAATCCGCATCCAATCCGCCTCCAACCCACAACACAACATTGGCTACGACTACAACTACAATCTAACCATACTCCAAACAACCGCCACAATCACCTCACTCTGGAAACATGCCTTTCCTCGCATAGTTATTGCGGGGGTGTCTCCCAATGAACATGCCGCATTTCAAGAAATCAAGAAATTGTTACAACAACAAGGTCATTTACAATTGATTCCAACTGTGGAGTTGGCATATGTTCACATGGAGGGACGAGAAGAGGATTGGAGGAATGTTCCCCAGATGGCCATGGTGGAGTTTCAACGGGCTATTCGAGAATCTAGACAGGCAATGGATGTTAGTGGGAGAAATAATGATGTGGATGGTATTGACAATGAGACGAATGAAACAATAACATCATCAACTACTGATATTGAAAGAAGCAACTTTGTACAGGCTTGGCTAGGCACAAATCCCAAACAATGGAAACACATTTACTTCACCGAACCAGATCTCATCCTTCAAACACGACACACGGCGCTTCCGTCACTCGTCCAACAATTGAACAAGGGATGGATACTCACGGCACATCGTCTACATCCCCTACCTCACATGCGACAATTTGACGATATTGTCAATACTGCCATTAAAACGAACAATGCACCACTTGTGAGGTATTTGAGCCAGAAACTGTTGCCTGATTTTGGTTCATTCCATCATGCGAACATTACATCTTTGGATCCTTACAGGGTATCATGTTGTGATCAAGGGAATTATTACCCTGCCAATGTAGACAATCCAAATGTACCAGTGAAGGCAAGACAAGCACCATTTCATTGTCCTGGAACGTTTGAGCTATGTGGATTTCAAAAGAATATTGTATCACGAAGCAAGTCTATGGTATCACGCGAGGCCATGTTGGAAGCACACAAGTTTTTGATGGAGTATAATTTGATTGCGTTGGAGGAGGGGTATGGGACGGGTGTTCCTTTGGTTCATTCTCATCAGCGTGTTTGTAGGGTTCAGGAGGAAGTGTGTTTGTAATTGTGTTTGTGTGTAGATCGCCTCCTCTAATATCTCCGTGATCCTTGATGAGGGTAAGCAGAAGTAAATTGAGGAGATTCAAAATCAATATGGCAATGGAGTCAACACACTCACGAGGCAGATACTTGAGATGGCACAGGATTGTGAGGGGGTGTACAAGATGGTAATGCCACAATTATTTGAGCATATGCATCAGAAGTTTTCACACCGCTCAGGTCGAAGGGAAGAAGGCATGTTGTGCAAGGGAGCAAGTTGCCGCATCAGGCGAAAGCTTGCGGATAGGTTGTAAAGAAGCGAGAGGCAGGTCGAGACATCTTTGAGTGGGAATATAACATATATTTATCCTTTGTTAACTACACACCTCCCTAAGTAGCCCAATTTAAGATAGTCCTCATGTTTATTAATTTCTGTTCACAGATCCTGAAGTGATTGTGCTCATTGGAATCTTCAGCTTTTTGCTGCGTTATCAGCTGTCTTAAATCTCGTGCGTAGCCCTGCTCACCACCCATTCAAGCTCCGTTCAAGTTCAAGCAATTACATAGCCCCACCAATGGCAGCATACAAGAGCTCTTGAGCTATGGCTGCACCGATTCCTCTCGCCCCTGCTTTCGCGGCCCCCTTAGCAAAGCTCTCCACATTACCAGCAGTCGCATACTTTTTCTGAAGTAATTTGACCACATCAACTTTCTTTTCGACAGCAACATCAAGTGGCGTGATCCCTTCATTATTTTTGGCATTCAATTCGGCCCCGTATTTAATCAACATTTTAATCACATCAACATGTTTCATTCGAATAGCATTGTGAAGCGGCGTATTCCCACTATTACTTTTGGCATTGACATCGGCCCCCTTTTCAATCAACAACTTGGCCACATTGACATGCCCATTAATGCAAGCCCGATGGAGCGGCGTATCTCCGCCAACATTCTTGGCATTGACTTTGGCCCCGCATTTAATCAACAGCTTGGCTACATACATTGACATGCCCATTATTGCAAGCCAAGCCCAATGGAGCGGCGTATTCCCACTATTATCCTTGGCATTGACGTCAGCCCCGTTTATAATCATCTTCCATACCACATCAGCGTGGCCTTTTTTGCTGGCATAATCCATGATTGTGTTGTTGTTGCAGTGAAATATCGCTCAGTCACTTTGACTCTGACGATTGTTGCCGTTTTATGAGCTTCCTACCAAAAGGTGGCTGTGCCGTGCTCCTCTCTTGATCTGTTTGGTCTTGCTGTGTGGGAAGTTGTGGTCTTGATTTGATGCACGACAAAAATGTCATAATTTTTAAGTACCTTTTTTCTGCAAGACAAGATTCATGTTGTATGTGTGAAATATGTAGTGCTGTCACTGTCACACAAGCAACTCCTCCGAATGATAGGATTCAACCTATTGAGGCAGCAGCCGCTGGTATCGCAATCGGTGCCAACTGATACCAAGACATCCATGATGACAATGATGATGATTTCATAAAGGAGTGGATCTTAGAAGATGATTGTGTAGGCGTGCTAAAAAGCTAAAGTGACTTACATCGATTATGTGTTGAGGTTTGCCCAAAAGTCGCGAGGACATTCATTGTTGAATGGGGGCAATTATGGATTGGATGTGGATGGCTTGTTGAATTAGGGTGCTCCTAAGATACTTATTGTTGCTGCTGTTTTGCCTCAAAATTAGCCACTACAACGGCATTGTGATCACACACAGTCTGGTGTGTTCTCCAAGCAGATCTTTGACATTCGCGCGAACAATAAACACTACATCGGCATCGACTACAATAAAATGTTTTGCTGCGTTCCACCTGTCCATTTGATGGGCACTTGGGGCCATAGCAAGCACCCATCTTTGTCATAGTCTTCACTTGTTCGTATGTCTTCTCCAGGCAGGAGCATGGAATACGACGTCGGTAGAATTTCACAAGCGTGTGTAACTCTGCTAGATATGCTTCGTGTATCTTTGGATAATTCATTAGAGCTTGAGTCTGTTTCAAATGGACAGCAATGTAATCAGCGAAATACCTGATAATACCAGCACTTACACGAGCAACATTGTAACTCCCTTTAAGAATATCTTGCACTCCCATGGACAAAAAGATTGACATAGCGATTTCCATCTTGGCAGAATCTTTCCATACATC
This sequence comes from Skeletonema costatum, assembly GCA_018806925.1. Lineage (NCBI taxonomy): Eukaryota > Bacillariophyta > Thalassiosirophyceae > Thalassiosirales > Thalassiosiraceae > Skeletonema > Skeletonema costatum. The sequence continues at coordinate 93,576 of JAHBBA010001062.1, read as the reverse complement.
GGCAAATTTATCAATCGTGGCACTTGCAGCCATTGCAAGGCACTCCGGAACACCTTCAACACCGTCTTTGTGAGCGTCAAAATATGCATTCCTGAATGCGGTATAGAATTTGTAGCAATTATCTTGTAAGGAAGAAAGATCGATGCCGTGCCCGCATGTCATTGTTGTGCTGTCATTTCCTGCTATCGACGCACTTCTAATCAACTGTTGTGTTTGATCTTCGGCTCCGGGTGCTTGTTGCTGCGCCTCCTCCTCAGCTTTGGCTTTGGCCGCCTTCCTCGCCTTCCCCGCGGCCTTCTTCCTCGATACCATTGCCGAGATATGGTCCAAGTCTAACGATCAGGCGTCTCAGGTGTTCACAAAATCAACGAAAAAGCTTTTGCCTTTCTTCTCGTAAGATTGCCAAACAACAGATTCTTTTCTTCGTCAAGACTTATTGCGGAATGGTGAGGGATCCTCTGCCTTGAGCTGTGAATGAAGAACCTGTTCGCTCGAATGAAAGTTTGAGAGATTTTTGTCCATTGTGTCGCACGCTGAGATCAAGATGTCCATCTCAAAAAGTCCGCCATAAATGCCGACGAACAAGAAGGTGAAAAGCAAGATGATGGCACTTAGATAGTAGGTCAACCTTGTGTGTAAAACCGCAGTGTGCAGCCAATACTCAGCCAAAGATCATGATGATGGTATGCAGTTAGTAAACAACTTACAAGAAGTGAAGGTAGTCCATAGGAATTCCGTCGTCCACATATCCATATATTAAAGGGAGCATCAATCATGGGCAAAAAGAACAAAAAGAAGAATCGAAGCGGCAGCATCGACCAGCAGCCTCAACCTACACCGCCCTCACACAACACATCCTCTACCGCCATCGCTGCCGCCGCATTCGAAAGTGAAGATCTCTCACTACAGCGTCACGACGAAGAAACCGTCCTCTCGGCAATCTACGGAGATGATTTCACATTAGAATCCGGTGCTTGGAATTGTCCCGTGTACAAGTTGCGCATCCGTCCTGCATCCGATGTGACTGATCCCAACAATACTACCGCGCTGTTCAACAACAATGACAACAATCAGCAATGCTGCGAACTAACCCTCTCAATCCAACTAACCCAAAAATACCCCTACTCCATCCCACTACTTCAAATCATCAATTCCATTGGACTCATCCATTCCAACCTCTCCGACCTACTAAGTCGATTATCACAAAAGGCGACAGAATGCGCACAAAAGGGGGAGGTCATGGGATGGGAATTAGGACAGGTGTGTGAATTGTACTTGATGGAGTTTATGGAGCGAAAGGAAAAGTGTGAGAGGGAACGGGTGGAGATGTTGAGATTGTTGGATTGTGGGAAGGGTAAGAAGGATGAGGATGATGATGAATTGATGTTGTTGGATAATGATGATGATGAGGGAGAGTATGCTGTCCACAACAATGAGCAACAACAACAACAGCAGCAGGAACAGCAACATCAGTCGTCAATGGATAGTGATACCAAGAAAGAAATCGCAAGACAAATGGAAGCATTGGATATAGCTGCACAACTACGTCGAAGGAAACGACAGGGTGTTGCACGGTTGGGAGCATTACCATCCATTGCTGATAATGTGAATGATGATGACGATGACGAGGTGGTCGATGCAGATGATATATTCGACTTGGATCAATTTGATTTATTAGATGACATTGATACAGGAATTGGAGGTGATTTACAACAACAACACCAGCAGCAGGGAGGAACTACATCACGATATCAATCTGATTTTGTAGAACTTCAACACCTTGGTAAAGGTGGGGGCGGTGAGGTAGTTAAAGCAATTAATCGATTAGATCGACGAGAATATGCAATCAAGAAGATCTTTTTGGAGCCAGAAGAAGAAGAAGTGCCGGGGGGAGGAGGAGGGGGCAATGTCAAGAGTAAATTGGCAATGATACAGAATGAGAAATTGAGAAGAGAGGTTGTTACAATTAGTCGGATGACGCATAAGAATATTGTGAGATATTATCAGGCATGGGTCGAGGATCCTCCACGGATAGATGATGAGGAAGAAGAGGGGGGTGTTGGAGTTGAGAAGAAGCGACGTGAGAGTATGGAGAGCAAGAGTCACGCGACTACTGAAAAGGGGAATGATAATGATGATGATGATGATGATTTTTCCAAGTCTTGGGATGATGAGTCGTCGTCTTCGGAATCATCTACTTCATCTAGCGATAGCGACATCGATGACAATGGAGGCAGTCCACAAAAGACAATCACAAGAACAAAAACATTGAATGACTACTCTCGCTCTCACTCACTCGATAACTTTTTGGAACACGAGGCCGCTGCCTTAGACTTTGCCAATCCGCTATTCTTTGCGGGGAGTAATGAATTGCTCCCATCTCCTCTGCCCCTACAAAAGAAATACTCCAGCTCGAATTGGACTGACAATATCACGGAAAAGAGTCGTCGTGATGAGAGAAAGATACTGTATATTCAGATGGAGTATTGTAAGACTACTTTGAGAGATATGATTGATGAATCAAAGCTGTCCCTTGATGCTGTGTGGAAGTCATTACGGCAGATATTAGAGGGGCTGGTTTATATTCACGGTCAGAATTTGATCCATCGTGATCTTAAGCCGGCTAATATCTTTGTCGATTCAGAAGGGGAGATTAGATTAGGTGATTTCGGCCTTGCTACCCAAACATCGGGTAAGACAGCGGAAGAGATAGAAGCTAGTGAGACGGATATACTGTACGAAGCAATTGACAGTATTGGTGGATTACTGGAACGGAACGGTTCATCATCCACTGACCCAGATACGATCACTGGTGGCGTCGGCACGGCTTTGTACATGGCTCCTGAGCAGTTCTTGAAGGCGAAGCATAGTGGTGGATCGTATGATAGTAGGGTAGACATTTTCTCCCTTGGGATATCGGCGTTTGAGATGTTCCACCAAAAACCCTTTGGTACCTACATGGAACGTGCCGAGAATATTACATGTCTTAGAGGAGATTCACGCGATGTGGTTCAGAGTCTATCAAAAGAAGCTAGTGCCCCGTTGTTCACAAAGGAAGGAGCAATCATTGGTGATTGGGAGGAGGTCGCTGATCGTAGACTGCCTCCTGAATTCCGTGCATCCATGCCGGAAAATGCTCAGAAGCTGATACTCTGGTGCACCGAGCGTTCCCCGGAGAATAGACCGTCGGCAAAGCAGATTCTGAACAGTCGTCTGATGCCACGGAAGATGGAACTAGAGCAAAAATATCTCAATGAAGTGTTACAAACTCTGAGCAACCCACAAAGTGATACGAGTTATCAACAAATACTTTCCAAAATCTTCAATCGGCCCACTCCAACACATATCATCACAACATATGATAATGATGTGGCTCTGAAAGCAAACAATACTCGCGAAATTGCTGCTCATGTTCTCAAAACGACATTAGATAACATCAAAGGGTCTCATTGGGGAAGTCACAGCATGAATTATACATCACCAATGAGCTCGTGTGCTGTTTCTGGGGCAATAACTTCTTTGAGACGGGCTGAACATGTCGGTGTAGTTACGGGTGGTGGGAAAGAAGGCGAAGCGTTGCGTGGTGCTCCTCAACAAGTGGCAACTATAACGGCCATGACCTCGGCAACAGCTGCAGCGGTGACAGGTGCCGACGGCATAATCGGTCCCGACCCTCGAGTGATTGACTACGTTTGCTCAAAGTTGAGCACAATCTTTCAATCGCACGGAGCTGTGCATCTTCCATCTCCGTTGTTGAAGCCACGCGATGCGTTAGATCTAATTGCAACTCTGAATGAGCCAGCTCAGGTTGTCAATAGCAGAGGTGCTGCTTTAACCTTGAAGCAGGATCTTACTGTGAACTTTGCGAGATCTATATCTAGAGGAGGCGCAGCTACAAGCAACATAAAACGCTATGAAATCGGGAAATGTTTCCTTGAATCTGATGCTGGAGGGCACCCCAAAGGTGAGAGTTTGATTGCTTGGTTATTCTTTTGCACCGATTAATTTTGTATGCTGCTCACCTGTATTGTACGTGTTCCGTGTCTTTTAGAGATGCTCGAGGCATCGTTTGATATTGTGCAAGACGCATCATCAGTCAACCAGCCATTCTTGGAAGCAGAGGCGGTGTTGGTGCTTTGTCAAGTTATCAAAGTTCTTGCTCCGGTGGAAGATAGAACTTTCAATCTCCTCCCATCGTATTGAGATCTCCACTTTGGTTCTTGGTAAGTTCACTCATCGCTTTATTTATAACACAGAGCAGCTGGTACATTTTGTTTTTATGGTCGGGTAACTAACGAGCTGATTCCATCGTTCTCAGAGATTGTCCCACTCGAGGCTCTCCGATGCAATTCTTGATTTATTGTTTGTACCCAACTCCGAAAGCATGCGGGAAAGTATTCGGAATATCTTTACAACATGCACGGCATGTCCACCTATTGAATTGAACAATCAACAGCGCCACTCAGGCAAGTATAAGCGGAAGGCTCGTGAAATTAAGGCCAACCTTTTAGAATTTCTTGATAGACAACTCTCTATTCATGATAACCTTCCCACAAACGTCGCCGAGCGTGTGAGGATGTTCGTTTCTCACGGAAGTCTGCCGTATCCCATGAATGCAAACAAAGCACTTGATGTTATACTCAAAGCTGCTTCAAAAGTGATGAGTTCGGGTGGAGACGAGGCAAAAGAGCTTTCAAAGAACTGTTTCCAAGAAGTCAAAAGAAGTGTCAATCAGCTGAAACAACTCCTGAAAGCAATGGAGGCTTTGGGCGTTTTGCCTGCTATTCAGAATGAGAAGGTTGATGGCGACGAACACATATCTCCTCCAGCTTACATATCTCTGGATCTAGGATTGCGTCAAAAGAGACGGCACAGTAAGTAATTTTGTGAGGAACCGGTCGGTTCATTGCTTGCCATTTAATGCTCTTCTAATCTGTTTACTTCAATACAGTGTCGGGGGGTGTTTTCTTTCAGGCCATTCTATTGCAAGATGACTTCTTTGATGGGAAGGATAAAAAGGAAGTGCCGAAGGGGAAGCAAGCATATGGAGGAAAAGGTAGCAGAATCGCCGAAGGGGGGAGGTACGACGATCTGGTTCGACAATTTAGACCGCCTGGGAACTTTGGAAGTGTCGAGTTAGATTCTTATACGGGAGCTAGTGTACCGTTTTCAATGGGCGTCCGCTTCTTTGTGGGTAGAATGGTTGAGCGAATCTACAAAGATGCTTATATTGATGCATCGCAACAGCTCTCTAAACGACAGGGCCGTTCTTTCCTAGAAGGTGTACGACGCAGCATCGGTCATCCTTTTCTTGAGACTCCTATTCAGTGCATCGTTACTGGTGAGAATGGCTTCGATCTTGCCACATGCGGTGAACGGGCATCTGTTGCGTCCATCTTGTGGTCGGCTGGGATTCCGTGTGAATACTTGCGAAACAGCCTCTGCTACACAATGAGCTTGCTGGAAAATTTCATGAGTGATTCCAAAGTGACATCACACGAATGGAGCGTTGATATGATCTGCGGTATAGCTGCCATTCTGAACATTCCATTTGTTGTCATTGTTCAACCTCATCTCCTGAGCAAAAAGTCATCTGTCAAGCTACGTCAGACAACGATCGCACACGGGACGGGGCCACTTTTCAACTACAATGGGAATGAAGAAATTGTAGCTCTCAATGCATTATCGTCATTGATCATCGAGCGAATAAGTGCAGTGAACGACGTCAGTGATGAAAATATTTCAACTCGTCAACAAACGAACGCCATCGACTCATCTATGCAGCAACCTACGCAATCTCACAACGGCAACTTAGATATTGAATGCATCTATGTAGACAACGACCAATACTTTGACGACTCGAACCGAATCAATACCTCTCAGTGGAAAAGGGTGAAGAAAGTGATGAAGTCAACCTCCCAAAAGATGATGGATCATTTAGGCAATGAATTGTTTGATTCTACAGCTCCGGTGATAGCAGTTGACATGCCTTTCCGAGTAGTTCGAGAGCTGGGATCATGCTTGATCTTTGACGGTCTTGAATCTTTGATTAGCACTGACATCGCGACAAAATATCCAGGCCATAAGAAGACTATTCGGACTTTGATGTATGCGTGTGACAGCATCTCTAGAAGGACTCGTGGAAGACTGACATTCTTCCTTTATAGCACGATTGATGACGAGTACGATCTTGTAAGGATGCCGTCGAGGTGAAGGAGGCAAGCTGTGTAGAGATGATTAGTATATGCTTCTGAACATGTCTCGCGTTTACTCCTATCAGATATATTAAAGCGTATTATATAGAAGACACATGACTACTGCTACTGAGGTCAAAATATTGCCATTGCCAGCTGAACCATGACCATGAAGACCTTTCACAATCCAGTTGTCTAAAATACCCTGGATTGATGCTCCATTTTCTAGACTGCCATTGACAAATTGTCTTTGTGAAGCGCTCATCTCCCTCTCTCTCTCTCTCTAGGCGGCATTGTAGGAGAGATGCTGGAAGCGGAACGAAATGAAGTGATTTGACAGTAGATACCTGTATGCAGTGTATATACATACGGCACAGGACCGGCAAACGGGAGTCGAGATGAGCGAGAGTCGAGACAATCCACTTTTTCATACTTTTTGGACAGAGGTGACCTTATCATCTCGGCAATGGTATCGAGGAAGAAGGCCGCAGGGAAGGCGAGGAAGGCGGCCAAAGCTAAAGCTGAGGAGGAGGCGCAGCAACAAGCACCCGAAGCTCAAATGCAGCAGCTGGTTAGAAATGCGCCGATAGCAGGACGCGACACAACAACAAAATGCTGGCACGGCTTCGCTCCTCTTTACTCGAACGATGATTGGGATAGTTGCTCTGAACTCGTGATCTCATTCATAAAAGAATTTGATTACGTTGCAAGAGACGGTGGTGTAAATATTTCAGAGTGCCTTGTAGAGGCTAAAAGTGCCCACGATTGATAAATTTGCCGACGTATGGAAAGATTCTGCCAAGATGACATTCATTATATCAAGCTTTTTGTCCATGGGAGTGCAAGATATTCTGGAAGGACGTTACAGTGATGCTCGTAAAAGTGCTGCTATTATCAGGTATTTCACCGATTACATTGCTGTCAATTTGAAACAGACTCAAGCTCTAATTAATTGGCCGAAGATACGAGAAGTGCATAAAGCAGAGTTACACACGCTTGTGAAATTCTACCGACGGCGTATTTCCTGCTCCTGTCTGGAGAAGAATACCAAGAGGTGAAGACTATAACAAAGATGGGTTACTGCTACAATCCGCAGTGCCAATTCCTAAATGGGCAAGTGGAACGCAGCAAAACATTTTATTGTAGTCGATGCCGTCTGGCAATTTATTGCTCACGTGGATGCCAAAAAGCTCATTGGAGAACACACCAGATTGCGTGTGATGGATGCGCTGCAATAAAGGATGGTTTTGAGGCAAGGACAACAGGATATATAAGTATCGAAGGAGCATCTCAATAGTGTCGAGATGATCATGTGTCATGGAGATGGAAGAAGGTATTTGTCTCGTCGATCTAACATAATTTAGCTTAGTCCTCCTATGCCGTGATACTTCACTTTGCGGATGATTACACAATGTAAATCATCGCCACGCTTGTGATGATGACGTTGTCCATCCGTCAATAATTGGTATCGCTCCTTGTCAAAATAGAATTTCTCCATGTCACCTTTGTAGCGCTTTTTAAATTTGTCAGAGAACGATTTGATCTGGGAGGCACTGGATTTATTCATGTAGCCATGATTTGCCATTGCTGTCCATTGACCCCGGCAACATTTTTCAACCCCGGCAATAAATCCTCTTGGGCCGAACGTCTTGTGGAGTGTATCAACTCGAGTACCCTTCTTCTTCATGATGTTATTCTTACTACCTACCATACGCAGAGGATGGCTACTTAGGCGGGAGCGGTGGGTGGGGATTTCAGTTGGCGACGGCAGACCCGCGAGCGCGTGCGCGCTGATCCATCAATTGAAGACTTTCTGGTCTCCGTTTTCTAGGTAGGAATTAGTACATGGTCTCCATTAGACACAACTCTCTCGACCAAAAGACTTCTTCGGTATTCCTATTGGCCCTCTCTGGTCTCCATTTCCTACAGTAGGAATAGTACAAAAGTCTCGGTTGGTCTCAAAAGACGCATGTACTCGGCTTGTGCATGCGTTTTTATCAAGTCAAGCAAGCTCATTATTTTTTCGTATTACGAATTACATAAGTAAGTAACAGCACTGGTTGAACGAATCATCTCTTCAACATTTACGAAGTCAGCCTGCTGTAGATCTGGTATCTGGGTATGAGTATGATGATCAAGAGAGAGTGAGAGAGTGAGAGAGTGAGAGAGTGAGAGCGTGAGCAAGAGAGCGAGAGAGCGAGAGAGCGAGCACCTGGTTGAACGAATCATCTCTCGTAATTGGAGGATAATAAACTATATAAATCATCAATTTGACTCAATTAACTCCTCTCTTAGACTATTCAATTTCAATTAATAAGATGTTGTCATACCATCGAGATACCGCTTGACAAGCTCAAATATTCCTCTAACTGTGTTATTGTGCCTCGAAATGAGAGGCGACCCCACTCTCCTAATCCTTCATTTTAAACGTGCATGGTGGCAGTTCAAGGAAAGGAAGGACATTCTTCAACACAATATCTACACCGCACTTGACGCGGCACTTTGCTCTCCCCTCTTCATCTCCTTCGGTTATATTGATCTCGCTGAGTCTCTTTTTCCACAAAGCAAGCTCGAGTGTAATTGTCGCCTCCTTCAAATAACGGTGATGCTCTGCTTTATAATGAATAATATTGCGTAGAACATTTGTAATCCACGTTCGTATCGCCTCGGCCTTTCCCCCCATATCATTCAAAAAACTGGTGCCACCAGATGTAGTAGGGAGAATCTGACTGATTGCATCAATTTCTCTGTACATGTTATTTCTCCATTCCATCATTTGGAAAGCGGCGATAGCTTTATGCAGTATTGCTCCCTCAACCAGATCAACGTGCTTCAAATTTATACACCCTTGGAATATATTATCACAAATCATACCATCTTTCAGTGGGAGGGTGATGCGCTCCAAAGAGGTGCAATTACGGAATGCCCTGTCACTTATTGATTCCAGCTTATTGCCAAATTTGACGTTCACCAGGGCCTTGCATCGAATGAATGCACATGCCTCAACAATCTTGACGGATGGCAGATTGAAGCTCCTCAACGATTTGCACCTAGCGAATGCACCCTCTCCAATTATTTCCAATTTGTCACATTCAACATCCGTCAGAGCTGGGCAATCATAGAATGCCTCATGCTCAACCTCTTTGACGCCTGGCATGTTTATTCGTCTCAAAGAGCGGCACATAAAGAATGCACCGTCTTCAATTTTTCTGACACCATCATGACAAACGACTTCTTCGATGTTTGGATGGCAATAGAATGCCCGTGCCGGAATGACTGAGATGGATTCATCTATGCGGACACGAGTGATATGTTGAGGAACAACTCTCTGGCCGGTAAAAAATGTAATATTCGTCGGCCGCCATCATCATTTGAATATTAGTTGGCCGCCATCATAACCTTAATGCAAGCAGGAGATAGATATTTTGAGAGTTTGGGTCGACATGATTGTTTTTCATAAGATATGTTCATGTTGCACTTCCCGCAAATTTTAATTCGTCCCGCAAATTTTTGACCATCCCGCAAATTTTTCCACCGCCCATCACCATCACATGCATCTTCTCTCTTGCAACGCACGAGTTGTGTTCTTCCAAGTTGCAAGCGTTGTTCAACATGAATCGTATCATTAATATGCAGTCGTTGCGTACTTACGTTGTCCATTGTAGTAGCTGCAGCTATTAGCCTGCTATTAGCTGTTGTTGGTCTATCAAGACCACCTATCACAAACATGATGACGTCCTCACCGCCTCGCCCTAATCAGCTCACTGCTAACCGGATCGTCATTTGCCTTTCATTTGCCCACCACCACCATCCATCGGCAGCCATCACTCACTAATAACAACCACAACCATCATCATCATCATCAACAACGATCACAATCAGTCACCCTGCACCAATATCCAATCTCCATCACCGAAAATGCCCCCCGAGACACAATCACAATCACCGACTGGGCCATCAACTACGGCATAGGAACTCGGCGACACCTTCCAACTCACCGCTGCACAACAAGACGATGCCATCCACGATGACGTATACACCATTACATCTCAACCCATTGCCCCCTCCACTCCCATACTATCCATCCCGTCAAATGTCATACTTACTGGTTCAATGGCACGTCAAGAACTCGGCTCTCAAACATTTGGAGCGGAAGATTCTCTGCTGCTATCGGACCATCAACCTTTCTATCTATTTCTAAAGGTACTCACTGAATACGAACTGGGGGATCAATCCCCATGGTACTACTGGTTGAATTCACTACCAAGATATTATTCCAATGGAGCAAGCATGACGGACTTTTGTTTTGGGTGTTTGCCCCCCTATGCGGCTGGGTTGGCTTTGGCGGAGAAAAAGCGGTATAAGCAATATGTCGAGGCGTTGAGTAGCATTTCGTTCTTGAGTGAGGAGAGTAAGCAGAGTGAGGAGGTGACCAAATGGGCGTTTAATGTGGTCTTTACACGGTATATGGAATTGCCGGGGGGGGATGTGGCATTGGTTCCCATGGCAGATTATTTGAATCATGGTGCTGAGCCGAATGTGGATATTTCGTATGATGAGGAGGGGAATTGTTATGTGTATTCAATGACGGAGGTGGGGGCAGGTGAACCGTTGGTGTTTTCGTATGGGGATTCGACCAATCCATCGAATTTGTTGGCACGTTATGGTTTTCTGGATGAGAGTAGTAGCGCGACATTTTGCAAGTATGTGATTGAGAATCCAACGTTTGAAATGTTTAATTTGGGCTATCCGAATTCCATGTACTTTTATAATGATGGGGGTATCAGTAATGAAGTGTGGGACGTTCTTCTCTATGAATTGTTGAAGGTAAGTCCCGAGGAACAACAACACTTTTATCAGGCTCACATGTCGGGTGATGAGGGGACCAAGGCATCGTATCATGATCAATACTTTGCTCAGACGTACAAATCGATAACGAGTCATGTGGATTATATTCTGAATGAGTTGGATGAGTTGGGGATTGGGTTGGAGACGCAGATTGCGCAGGGGCAGGATAAGAAGCGGCATCCGAGGTTACCGCTTATCATGAGGCATAATGAGTTTGTCAAGGGTACTTTTGACAATGTTCGACAGAATCTTGATAACATGTATGCCTGATATACTCTCTTTGTGTGTGTGTGTCTGTGCAACAAAAACACTATTCAGGGAACGAGTCTAGAGGAACAACAACAAGCGTTTTATCAAGCTCACATGAGTGGCGATGAAGCAACAAAACAATACTATCATGACGAATACTTTCCACAAACTTTTGCAGTATTACAAACACATGTCGACTATTTGGTGAATGAACTTGACGATTTGTCGGAGAGTAGTTGGAGGAAAACATTTCGGAAAGACCAACATCGTCATCCTCGACTACCTCTTATTTTGAGGCACAATAACTTTGTTAGGGAGATCTTTGAGCTTGTTCAACAGAATCTTGATGGCATGGCATCTTAATTGATTACTAGGATTGATTTGATTTGATTTGATTTCGACTTTGCTAACATTCGTTGCTGTTTCCTCTCATCTTTGTGTTTTGCATAACCTCACAGAGCCCAGAGGAGCAGCAAGCCTTTTATCATGCGCACATGAGTGGCGACGGAGCAACAAAGCAAAATTATCATGACGAATACTTTCCACAAACTTTTGCAGTATTACAAAACCATGTCGACTATTTGGTGCATGAGTTGGATGAAGCATATATACGGATGGAGGACCAATCGTTTATCTCGTCAGTGGATGAGGAAGATGACGATAATAGTAATAGCCATCCTCGGCTGCCTCTCATTTCGAGGCACAACAACACCGTGAGAGGAATCTTAGAGCTTGTCAAGCGGTATCTCGATGGTATGACAACATCTTATTAATTGGATACTATAGAGAGGGTTTGATTGAGTCAAAGTGATGATTTACATTGTGTATCCTCCGCTAAGTGAGTATCAAAATTAGCCTGTTTGAAAGCACAAGTGTCACAGCTGTGCCTGCGTATCGACCAAGCAAATGTATCTAATAGTATTAGGATATCGTTGCCATTAAGTTTTTTTCGTCGCCACAAACTCATCCTTTATTGCAGCACATTCATCGCACGCAATCTGGTGCGTTCTCCAATGAGCTTTCTGGCATCCACGGGAACAATATGTTACACATCGGCATCGACTACAATAAAATGTTTTGCTGCGTTCCACTTGTCCACATAGGAATTTACACGGCGAATTGTAGCAGTAACCCATCTTTGGAGCAGACTTCACCTCTTTGTATTTCTCATCAAGGCAGGAACAGTGAATACGCCTTCGGTAGAATTTCACAAGCGTGTGAATGTCCCCACCAACGTGAACTTCATGTATCTTTGGATAATTCACTAGCGCTTGAGTCTGTTTCAAATGGACAGCAATGTAATCGGCGAGATACCTGATAATAGCAGCACTTACACGAGCACCACTGTAACGTCCTTTAAGAATATCTTGCACTCCCGCAGACAAAAAGACTGATATAGCGATTTTCATCTCGGCAGTATCTTTCCATACGTTAGCAAATTTATCAATCGTGGCACTTTTAGCCATTGCAAGGCACTCCGGAACACCTTTAACACCGTCTCTTGCAGCGTAATCAAATTCTTTTCTAAATGAGATCACGAGTTTAGAGCAACTACCTTGTAAGGAAGGAAGATCCATGCCATGATGCCAGCATGTTGTTGTTGTGTCGCGTCCTGCTATCTGCGCACTCGCACTTCTTACGAACTGCTGCATTTGAGCTTCGGGCGCTTGTCGCTGTGCCTCCTCCTCAGCTTTGGCCGCCTTCCTCGATACCATTGATGAGATAAGGTGCAACACTTAGGCGCGGCAATCACCTCACTCCCAACATCATGAAATGGATTATGAGAGTTATGGTAGGTCGTGGTTCGTGGTGTGTATGATTTTCATGTTTGTTCTCGGCTCCCGTTTGCCGTTTCTTCGCAGAACTGGCGAAAAAGAGAGTCGTAGCGGTTCTGATTGAGTTACGACACATACAGTGCGGTACCTAAGCAACATTGTGAGTACCAGTTCCTACTTACTAAGGAACTGGTACCAGAGCGACAAGGCTGTGCTCATTTTCATCAAAGGAGCAGAAATTTTGACGCTTCGCTCTTGCTGTTCATTCTTTCTTCTTGTCACAGAATGATGTGACAGCAGATTTACATTACAAGATACCCAGCTTCTATCGCAGATTGGGATCTCTCATTATTGAAGATGTAAGATCACGGATCTTCTCTTCCTCGCTAATTCATGATCTGACGCATGTCGACCATGTCGACAAGCCTCCATCATGCATCTCTCCTTTCAATGTAGCTATAATCTTTACTCAATGATCCTTTACTCTTGTCAAATCTATCACTACTACGTAGCAACACTCTCCAAGGGACACTGTAATATTACACCCGTTTTATCAATTTAAACCAATTTATTAGAACCAAACGCATTATGAACAACGACGACGATTGTGGTTATCGTTCCGACGAGGGCTCTGATGACTATCATTCTCATCCCGACGACGACGACAGCCATTGCTCTAACGACGAAGATGACGACTCCAACAATAATAACAATCATTCCAACTATAATAACGACAAAGATGACAACTCCAACAATAATAACTACAGCTCCGATGAGGACTGCTCCGATAATAACTATTGCTCCGACAACAATAACAACGGCTCCGATATGGAAAGCTCCAATAACAACGATCGTTCTGACGACGAAGATGACAACAATAACAGCAACGGCTCCGATGAGGAACGCTCCACTACCATTCCTTCCACTACCATCTATTTTTCCGACGATGATGTCCACTCCATGCCCGACTGGATTTACAACTATCGCTCCGAAGAAAACGACAGCGATGGCAGCTGGTGCGACTACTGGGCTGCCAACTATCAACAAAACCCTCGTGGCTACGACATTGCTCAACGACGAAGAGACCAGCGAGCGCAACGAAGTCAACAGGGTGGTTATCACCAACAGCCTCCTCAGCAGCATGGTGCTTATCACCAACAGCCTTTTCAACAGCCTTATCAACAGCAGGGCGCTTATCACCAACAGCCTCCTCAGCAGCATGGTGCTTATCACCAACAGCCTTTTCAACAGCCTTATCAACAGCAGGGCGCTTACCACCAACAGCCTTCTCAACAGCACGGTGTTTATCACCAACAGCCTTCCGCTCCCCCAGCAGCTAGCAGCTATTCGAACTCCAGCGAACCCATTACCAGAACTCAAGTCTGGAACCCACATACCCAAGAGTGGGTGTGAGTACAATGCCGAGGGCCTTGTCCCAGCGTTTCGTAAGTCGCCTCTTCACAAATTTTACTTCGGATGCACTACCATCCTAGGCCTACTCAGGAGATGAGAAATCTCAGGTACTGCCGAATTTTACTTTGGATGCACTACCATCCTAGGCCTACTCAGGAGATGAGAAATCTCAGGTACTGCCGAATTTTACTTTGGATGCACTACCATCCCAGATGCACTACCATCCTAGGCCTACTCAGGAGATGAGAAATCTCAGGTACTGCCGAATTTTCTAAAGGCTCTCATACACGAATGCCTGGCTCCGTGCCGAAAGTATTACCTAACAATCAATCATTCAATCCAACTGAATCACCTCAAACCAATCAATCCAATTGAATCACATCAACACCACGCCAACCATTTTTCTTACTTTCCTCTAACGCTAACTCACTAACCACTCACATTCATTTTTTCATTTCCACTTTACTTTTCAGTAGAAACTCATCAAATACCAACACTGACTCGCAACAAACGCCTCAGCTCTCCACTTCAAGGTACTATCCTCACCAGTCCAATTCAGTTCCACAATTTTATTCATAAGATAATTAATTCATGACTCGAGTGTCGACTCATGGAGGGAAAGAGTGTCACAGAATGATGTGACAGCAGATTTACATTACAAGATACCCAGCTTCTATCGCAGATTGGGATCTCTCATTATTGAAGATGTAAGATCACGGATCTTCTCTTCCATCCTCGCTAATTCATGATCTGACGCATGTCGACCATGTCGACAAGCCTCCATCATGCATCTCTCCTTTCAATGTAGCTATAATCTTTACTCAATGATCCTTTACTCTTGTCAAATCTATCACTACTACGTAGCAACACTCTCCAAGGGACACTTCTTTGGTGAACGTACTTATAATCTATAATCTGGTAGAGATGCAATAATAATACTGATAATAATGGCCGAGGAGTTCCGCATCGAAGGCTGTCACGGCACAATCGCCGAACAAAAAGACGAGGCATTTTACGACGATCGATCGGATGCAAGTGACGACGAAGAGAAGGGCAAAATTAAGTTCCCTACGAGGCTTTATGGGAGGGAGAAAGAGTTGGATAGATTGGGGAGGCTGTATGCTGGACTTCTGGCTGAAGAAGGGGACGATCTTGATGATGATGAAGTATTGAATTCTCAGGTGGTCTTTCTTTCGGGTTATAGGTAAGATTATATATATTTTATTGCAACACTCATATCTTGTGGACGTAAGATGTAGTAGTTTAGATGCAAAGAATGAGTCATATTATATTCTCCTTTCCATAATCATCGCTCACCAATGTCTATGAAAATGACTCCAATTAACTATATCAGTGGCGTGGGTAAATCGGCTCTAATCACAGAGTTCGTCAAGCAACTACGCGGCTCCAAAAATCGACCCAACAAAACTAAAAATACCATTAATAACTCCCCAATAATATACGGGGCAGGCAAATACAGTGAGCAAAACAGCGCATCGTCCCCATTCTTTGCAATTATTGAGGTGCTGGAAGCGCTGGCTCTCGAGTTGAGCGAAACAAAAGACAGTAGTGACACAGCGACTGAACAGCGAGAAAAAGTGAGGGAGAGCATCCGGCAATCGGAATTAATTGGACCGGGGAAGGAGGGTGATTTGATATTGCGTGCGACGTTCCCAGTGCTTACGCCGCTTCTTGATAGCTGCATCGTTGCCAATGAGAAGGGAGCAAGTGAGGACTTATCTGTGCACCCGACCATGTCAGCCATCAAGGAATGCACATTACAGCTGTTGTGTGCCATTTGCAGAGTGTTGGACAATCCCTTGATCATCTTCCTGGACGATTTGCAGTGGGCGGACGAGGCATCAATTGACATGCTGAATGTGCTGTTGACGAGTTCTGAACTGAAGAATCTCATGTTCATTTGTGCGTATCGATCGAACGAGGTGGATGTGGAGCATTCATTTTGCAAGTTGATGGATAATGTTGCCAAGGGGGATGAAAGTGTGGAAAAGTTGGAGCTATTCAGTCTCTCCCCGACGTCAATTACATCGTTCATTGCAGACTCTGTGAAGAAGGAAGAAGATACGGAAGTGACGGAGCTATCGAGTGCAGTCTACCAAACTACGATGGGGAACATCTTCTTCACCAAACAGGCGATTGAGGAGCTCGTGCGTAAGAATATTCTATTTTACGATATAATGTGCTTTGAATGGCGTTGGGTGGTCACGAAAGTTGAACTGGCCAATAATATGTCGGCCGATGTAGTGGATTCAGTTCTTGGCAAAATCAGGGACTTACCGGAAGAGATACAAGAGCTGCTCTCTCTCATGGCGTACATTCCCAACGCATTGGATGTTCCTACTTTGAAGGCACTGATTTGTCGTGATGGTACTTCGTATGAAGAGAGGCAGGTGTTGGATCTACTTCAGCAATCATCTGATGAGGGAATGTTGCTACTGGTGAATCCGAACTGGATCTTCGCTCACGATCGGATTCGCCAAGCTTCCCTCAAATTTGCGTCCGAAAAGTCTGGTTCGGACGAGACATTGCTGCACATTTCATCGGTGCTGTTGGCAGAAGGTTCTGATAGGGAGTGGTGCCAGTATGTTGCGGTGGATATTCTCAATTCACTGCCAGTTGAAAAGACGGATTGCAACGAGTTGGTGAAGCTGAACTTGAAAGTGTCGCATCTCGCAAGGAATAGCGGAGCACTGGGGAAGGAGAATGCGTTGGTGCACAAGGGGTTGGAGAGCTTGAAGTCAGCGGGAGTGGCTTGGACGGATGATTACTACGAGCTCACACGACAGCTCTACGATGCTTTGTTGGTATCAGAGTATTCTTCTGGTGAGTGATGATAACAATTTCTGTTGTTATTTTCAGCAGGCTCAATCTAACAACCAATCTTTTGCATTGACAGGCGCGTATGATGCGGCTAAGGTTGCTATCGATGAAGTTGTTCGAAACGCCAAAACACCGGATGAAAAGTTGAACGCATACACTCATCGTGTGATGTGCCTCATGAGCGAGACAAGCGATTATGGCAAAGGGGCAGAAATAGGCTTAGAAATACTCAGCAAGTATGGCTTTGATATCCCTCAATCTCCAACTAAAACAGTGATGGCAAAAGAGGACATGAAATACAAAATAGCATTGCGCAACCGTCCCATATCTTGTCTCACAACTTTACCAATCCAAGACGACTCAGTACTTGCATTGTGTCAACAGTTGAATATTTGCGCTATGTGTGAGTCGATTCATGCTCTTCTTGAATTACCATATGATTCTCTGATTCTCATCTTCTATACTTCTTTTGTCACAACAGATTCTGGAAAGATGGACGTAATGAAGTTGTTGAACTGGAAGATAATTCAGTATGTTCTGAAAAGGGGAAGTATCAGTTCAGATTTGGCACCTATTTTGGGGGCATGTGCTTTAGTGCATGTGAAACTGAATGACGTAAAGAGATCCAACGAGTTTGCTACAGCTGTTCAGGCCCTAAACCTGCGAATTCGTGACGACAAAAAGAACTATGCAACGGCTGGGATGTGCGTGTGTTTAGCCATGTGCTTATTGCAGAACTTCAGAAGTTTGACAGACCCTTTTCTGCAAAGCTACAAAGACTTCAAGGTGAGTTGCAGCTGTGTATTCCTTGTTGTCATAGCTATTCAAGCTCACTTTGCATGTCTCCTCCATCAAGCTTATGGGAGAGGTCGAGATGTCGCTCAACGGACTCAACGGCTATGTTCAATGCTTCTTCGGTGCAGGCTGCGAGCTCGGGCCTATCTTTGAGTCCAAGCTTTTAGTGGTAGAGGACTACTGTAGGAATTTGGGACGACAGTCTAGCCTTGTACTCTTCTCAATGTTCAGACAGTTCGCACTGAATCTGCGCAAGCCTAGTGATATCCCGTCCAAGCTGGTAGGTGAGGCGTTCAACGAGGAGCAAGTATTGAGCGAGCTCGAAGGCAGTGCTCATTTTCAGACGCTTCGTGACTCGAGCAGTCTACGAGCACAGCTGGCATTTGTCTTTTGGAATGAGGCGGACATGATCGACTTGTTGAAGATCCTTGAGACTTATCCCTTGCAAGATCAGTTCGTTGCACGATTGCACAACCGCTTGGCCTTCACCGGCTTGGCAGCCTTTGCCATGTGTCATAGAAAAGACTGTGCGTCGTATAAAGCGTTGGGAGAGAAGTGCTTGGGTCATTTCAAATTTTTGTCCAAGAGTGGCTCTGTGAATGCTCGGCCTGTGTATTTGTTCTTGAAGTCGATGAAAAGCCCCAGCCGGGATGCCTTTCTTAAAGCAATCGAAGCATGTGCAGAAGGGGGGTTCGTAAACCTGGAGGCAATGATAAATGAAAGATACGCGGCATTTTTGAGAGAAGAGAAGGACGAGGCGGCTTCCAACCAGTGTATAGCTGATTCCTACTTTTTGTATCAGGATTGGGGTGCACATGCAAAGGCTTTACAGCTGAGTAACGAGCACGAGTTTTTGAAGAAACTGAAGAGGAAGAATGCGCGTAGTTTTGCCAACACAATTGGCAGCAACCGCAAAACAGTGAGCAGCACAGTGAGCACTACATCTGACGATGCCACTCCGAAGAAGTTGATGACGTTCAGCTTCAACAGTACTCTGAAGCAGAGGAGGCTAATACCGGTGAAGAAGAAATAATGGCTTTGGGGGTTTTAGAGTGTTTGAGAGTGTTTGAGACACGAACTATCTGGT
This sequence comes from Skeletonema costatum, assembly GCA_018806925.1. NCBI lineage: Eukaryota > Bacillariophyta > Thalassiosirophyceae > Thalassiosirales > Thalassiosiraceae > Skeletonema > Skeletonema costatum. The sequence continues at coordinate 74,374 of JAHBBA010001062.1, read as the reverse complement.
GTCCACTATTTCACGAATATCAAACTTGATACTTTACAATGTATGATGGACGAGCAGACTATCTCAACCAGTGATCTCTGTGACTATCACCACAGCTCACTCTTACTTTGTCGAGTATCATCATGAACCACAAAACAAATGGGAACCGCTCTATCTCGCGACTGGATTTCGACAGACAAAGACAAGGAAGAGAGGCCGTGAATTGCCTGACGGCTGATGGATATCTGACCTTGCCGGTCTTGCGTGTGCTGTACTGATGGGGGGTTCCTCTGCAAAAGAAGAAGCTGACACGAGAATACGGGGGGGGGGGGGGTTTGTAGGATTCCTATTATGACCGAAATGACCCCCCATCGGGTCACCATCAATGACTGCTGCTAGTCCCGTACGTGAGCGGTCATGTCATTGTCGGTTTTGGACAATCAAGCGGGTCATATTTAATCTAGTTAATCAGAGCACCAAAACGGACAGCAGTGTACTGTTCGGTCAATCAAGCGGGTCATAGTGACCGAAAAGACCGACCCCTACCTCCCATGGTGTGGGCTTGTGTGTGGGTGATGACCCACCAAAGGACAGCGCTAGTCCCGTGTACCAGGCGGTCATCGAGACAAAGCGGGTCACTGACAAAATGACCCCGGCTTCCGTGGAATCAAGCGGCATTCTTTCCTTGCTCAATGCTACCTTGCTCTACACCTACACAACGACATTTACAACCAACACCTGTAACCCACTGGCTCTTCTCGCTGCATTTTTGCTGGCAAAGACTAATGATAACGACATACATAGTATCATATTCATATCATCATCATGTCGCCACAAGCTACTACTATCATCACTGTGGTGGAGACAAAAGATGGCAGCAGCCCTCCTTCGAGCGGGTTGGACTTGCTTTTTGCCGCCGCCTCACAACACCAACACCCCAAGGCACCAGGCCGTGCCGTAACTGACTGTGCGAGCACCATTAGCTCTCTCTCCTCTGAAGCTGAAGTCGACCTAACCCGTGCCCGTGCCCCACCGCCTTCCAAGATCTTCTTCCCCGAGGTCCTCATGGACATGATGAATAACAATCAGCGCTTTGCGTCCATCATCTCATGGAAGCACGATGGAAAATCGTTTGTCATCAAAAGCAGGCGTGAGTTCAAAGAGAAAGTCCTCCCATTGTACTTCCAGTCCAACTTTGACAGCTTCCTTCGAAAGATGAAGAGATGGGGCTTTCAGAAGGATAACGTCCGCCGTCGTGGAGATCCATCGATTGAGTTCTCGCACAGGTATTCCGTCGAGATGAGAGTGGCTTGTGTCTACGTATGCGCTGCAAGTCTGGACCGGGTAGGATGACCGATGACAGTTGTAATATTCAAGAAGATCCACAAGAAGTTGAGAGATCCTCTTCCTCACCTGAACATGATGATGGCACGCGTCAGAAGGTGGGCGAATTAGTTGATCATTTGATGAATCAACAGACCACTCAGAAACTCCTCCTTGAAGAAATCAACCAAGGAGCTGCACTAGCCGAAACGTTAGCTGCACTAAGTGCTGCTGCTGGTAGACGTGACCACACATATTCATATAATCAAGCTCCAATCTCTGAACAGCTTAGGCACATGAGTGAAGCACAACTTCTGATGAAGGTGAAGAAGCGGATGGTTGTTTGCCGCAAAGAAGGCACAATTGGCATGCAAATTGTCCGAGTACATGGCATCCCCACATCATCAGCAGGAGCAGGAGAGAACGAGAACTATTCATGAGACCCAACAAAATTACCGTCACCTCACTCAATTGCAGAGACTTGGTCGGGTCTTGGATGACAATGCACGCAGCGGAGATCTCATTGCAAGATATTATCGCCCCACGTCTGGAAGTCTCCGAACAAAGCACAGCCGTGAAGCCCTGCGTGCGTCTATTTTCGCGAAGAGACAAGAGCTTGGACTATCTCAATCTCAGCAGATAATTTGCAGAAATAAGGACATTGCCATGCTACCACAGTTTAACGGTGGAAGAAGAATAAGTGGAAGTGAATGCTCCGATTTTTATGTTCCAACTCAAAATGACAGGTGGATTCCTTGAAGTTAGAGGATTTGTTCATAATTATATATGTTATTGTAGAACACGTCTCTCCCTACTGTACTTCGTTCCGGAGTCTCCTCTCATCCAGCGTATAGGTTAATTAGTCAAATTGGTAGAGTCTTGTGTTGAGCCATTCGTAGCAGGTTAAAAGTTAACACACACAGGCCTCTTATTGTGTAGGTGCCTGCTAGGTGCTAGGTGCTAGGTCAAACTTTTCAGCCTCTTTTACAGTTGAGCGTTGTGTTTCAAAATTTTCGCCAGAGAAAAACTTTTGTGTATTCGTATTGGATATTAGTTCTCAACTTCTAAGCACACCCTGAGGGAGGGTTTTGCCTTTTGAGGTACAATGAATACAACAATACGATACTATTAGACTACTAGTATCATGGGCATGTCTTTGTATCTACACATATCTCATCTGATTAACATACAACATTGTGTACTTTCGGCTAACTCGCAGCACTTGAAGTTGTGGGTTGTTTGGCTCGTCGTTGTCCACATTACATAAAAGCGGAGAAGTGAAGTGTCGGAGAAGAAGAAATTGTATCTAATAATATCATTATGATTGTTGTTGCTGCTGCTGTTTTGCCTCAAACTCAGCTTTTAAGACAACACAACTGTCGCAATATTCCCTGTGGTTTGTCCATTGATCTTTTTGACATTCAAGTGAGCAATACGTTACACTTCGGCATCGACTACAATACATTGTTAAACTTCGTTCCAGCATTCCGTCTGGGAAAGGACATTGTGTGTTGAAGCAAACGCCAATCTTTGCGACAGATTTCACTTCCTCGTACTTCTTCTCCAAACAGGAACAGGGAATACGCCGCCGGTAGAATTTTACAAGAGTGTGATCATCGGATGAACAAAGTGCCAATTCCTCTATTTTGGCTAAATTGATTACAACTTGAGTCTTGTGCAGCTCCATTGCAATGCGTTGCTCCAAGTACCGAGTCAAAGTAGCAGTTTCACGAGCACAATAATGATCGCCATTCAGCATTGTTTCCGTTCCAAAACACAAAAAGCATGACATGGCCAATTCCATCATGGCAGTATCTTTCCACACCTCGGCGAATTCTACTTTAGTGGAATTTTCAGCATCTATCAGGCAACTCGCAGGTCTAGGATCATTTTTGCCAGCTTCATAATATGACTTTTTCAATGCAATCACGAACTCGGTGCAAGTTTTGTCCGCAGGTAAGGAAAGGGAAAGAGGAATGAGGCCGTGCCTGCATGTTAGGGCATCATTATCTGCTATCGGCGCATCATTACCAATCTGCAACTGACTACTCTGCGCCTCAGCCTCGGGCTCGGGCTCGGGCACTTGTTGCTCCTGCCGCTCATTATCATTATCATTAGTCGTCTGGTAATTCCTCTCTTCCTCCTCCGCCGCCTCCCTAGCTCTAGCCTTGGCTTTGGCCGCCCTCCTCGCCTTCCCTTGATTTCGCTTCCTTCCCATGCTAAAGATATTCGATCATATCACGGCAGGAGAGAGATTAACAATAACGCTGTTATAGATTGGACGCAGAGGCTGGCTCTGAGAGTTCCTAGAAGTCGGGATTCTGAGAGGAGCTACTAAACGCACAGCGAGATCTCACAAAACAACTAACCTTGTCAATGTCAAAGCAGCAAGAACAAGAACACGAGAAGCAAGTGAACAGGTTGAAACGTCAATACATTGTCAACGTGAGCAGCAGGAGAATGATGCTCGAGATTCGTCTCTTCTTTTCTCATGATTCGTCCCAGTTTAAAAATGAAAATTTATTGCCACAACTCTTCCAGTTATTTTGCCACTCTAAACAACTCTAGCTTAGCACGCATAGCCATTATTGCTCATTCTCTATGCCGAGACACTAGCACTAGCAGCAGCAGCAGTAGCAGTAGCCATCATTGAGATCATCTGCACAGCTTCATAAGAAATTTGTTATCCATCCACCCACCACGATGAGACTAAAGAAGCTTGATGACCACGCTTATGTTCTGGAGTCTGAGAAGAAGGAGTCTGGTGTTGATAGCGTTAAGAAGTTTCACTCAGAGAACTTTGACGAGAAAGCCACACGAACTCGTGGACGTGGAAGTGACCTGCGATAAATGTTAGATGTAGACGTGCAAGAATTGGCGTGAATGCATTACCATTAAACATTCCTGCTTCGAATGCTACGCTTACAGCCGACCCAACTTGAGGAGGTAGAGACGGATGAAAGTGTCTCTTGAAACTGAGTAAGAAAAGGGATACATATCATCTATTTTATGTTGAGACAACTGGGATTGAGATACACCATTCAAGACACCCGGGACTTGAGATTGAGACACCCGCGATCTGAAGAGCCAAAAACAGATTATTGAGACACGAAATTGAGAGACTGCAAAGATCTGCTGTCACATCGATGACAACCGTCCAATTCAAAAAAATAATCCAAACATTGCCTTCAATCTGCACTCATTTATGTCCACTAATAGACAATACATGAACAACCCATCACGATAGAGCCAGCACGTTTCCTTCCGCACCTCGGTTCTTTCAAACGTGTATCATCCTTTCTCTAGAACTCGAGGTTATCAATATCTACACAAGGTGAGCTGATTGAGTGCTTTCAGTGATGTGACCATGTGTGTCTTGCCGTCTGTGGCACAGCGATTAATTTGATGTCTTTGCGATGAATATTGATTGACGCCGTATGTGAGCATTATTGGCTGCCTCCATCGTCCAATATAGATGCCACAGCCGAGCACAATGATGAATCATAATAATCAATTATTATTTTCACAGCCACACGATGATATTTTTTGTGCACATTATTGTTCAACCACATCCATGATGTCTCATATCTTTTGTCCTACACATCATCAACACCACAGCTTAAAGAACGACACCAAAAATAAAACATCAAATCATGACTCGATACTCCATCGCCCTAACCACCCTCCTCTCCACAACCATCACCCCTCACTTTGCCACAGCAGCCGATCCATGGTCGTACCTCTCAGTTGATATCCCCGTAGCTCTCTCTGACATGGCTGTGACCACCATGACTTATACTACCGATGGGGGGAATTCTACTACCGCAGCAGCGTCGGACGTCAAGAAGAAGATCATTTTGACAGGTGGATGTGTTAGTGAGAAGGGGAATGAGTATTTGGGGGAATATTTTGCTTGTTTGGAGTTGACTAATAAGGTATGTATGTGATTATATACAGCATAATGTCATGTCTTTTGGTGTTGATTGGCATTCGATACTGTTTGCTTGTTACAATCATCGTCTCTAACACGAGCATATATTGATCACTCATTTCATCATTTGATACGTCTATCTCCATTCCTCAACAATCACACACCACACCATACTTACAGGCATTCTCATTCGAACCCATCGCACCCAAAACACAATTCCAAGCATGGACCGGAACCTTCGCCGCCCTCCCCGACATGCCACGTGAACGTAACCGTCACGGCAGCTTTCAAGTCAACAATAACCTCTGCGTAGTCGGTGGGCGTGATACAGCCGACAATCTCGTTGCGGCAATTGATTGTTATGATCCCACTACCAATGCTTGGACAGAGGTGGGGACTTTGCCAGAGAAGTATATGACTTCCGACTTTGCTTCGTATACCTTGGGGGACAAGGTGTACATTATTGGGGGGTATAATCAGGGATATGAGGCTTTGAGTCAAGTTGTCGTCATGGACATGTCCAACATGGAGGATACTATCACCTTTGAGGAGGGTGTGCCCATTGACACTCCCCGTGGAGACATCTTCGCCGTGCCCGTGGACGATGAATCCACCATTATGATATCCGGTGGATTCACTCATCTCAATGACTTTGCCAAACCATTAGACTCGGTAGAGCAATATGAGATTGGATCGGATTCATGGGAACCAGTGGATGCTTTGAATGAAGAACGTGGGGATAAGCAGTTGATTAATTTGAATGGTAAGATCTATGCGATTGGTGGTGAAGGTAAGGTGGATTCTGGGCCGGGTATCACTGTAGATGATCCGCTGGTTGTTCTTGCAGGGGGGAGTATTGTGTTGGATACGGTGGAGGTGTTGGATATTACTGTGGATGGTGATGCGGAGTGGGTGACGAAGGGGGATATGCCCGCTTCGTTGTTTCGATTTGGTGCAAGTGGATGGGTTGAGGAGGGGAGTGATGATGGAGTATCTTTGTGTTTGGAGGGCAGGTTGGGTTTGAGGCAGAGTGTGAGTGTTTTCGTACTACTGAAAAGGTGATGGTGTTTTAATCCGAGCCAGAGGAAGGTGCTTGGTCAGTCGGCTCCATCAGCAGGTATGGCGAATAGTGTTGTTGTTGGACATGTGGTTGCTGCGGCTGCGATTGTAATGATGTTGGCGTTAGAGTTGCGTTTGCTTTACTTTGATTATGTGGTTTAGTGATAGAATGGGAAGCTGAGGAAGTAAGAAAGAAGTGTTAGGAATGCCAGATAGAGATAGAGAGTCTCTTCATTCCCTGTTAAAATGGAAGATGGCATCGTCTAAGATAAGAAGAGCACATTAGAGAGAGGTAGGCACCAATATGATATTTGATTGAAAGCCTAAAACATAAATATTATATCCTATTTGTTCTATTTTATTCTGGGTTCCTGATATCTTGGCTTATAGTAGTCTTTGGCAGGTGAATAGTGGCTCAATCGAAAGCTGATTCAATGGAGAATACGACACATCCTTCATATCTAACAGCTCCACTCGCCGTCACTTGACCATCATTCAATCCCACGCATTACAATACAATCCCTCCGAAGAAGCAACAAGGAATCCGGTTCTTTTCTTGGAAGCGGGAAGCGGAAATTACTCCCGCCTCTTGGCTTTCAGTCACGTTCAGAAATTCAGTAGAACTAGAACGCTTGGCAAGTGAGTGGCAATTTATTTGAGTAATGGTGTCGAGGAAGAAGGCCAAATGGAAGGCGAGAAAGGCGTTGAAGGCAAAGAAAGAGGAGGAGAAGGAGGCTCATGACGATTCCTCAGCGGCGGCCGCTCAACAGCGTGAACAGGAGGGAGCGCTTGAGGCGCAGATGCAACGGCTGATAATTGATAGCCTCCCCTCGCCCTGCAGGCATGGATTCGACCCATTTCCAAAGGGGCACATTTGTGATCGTTTTCTACGTCTTTATTTAGACACCTTATTCGCTGGTAGTGCTATTAAGGACCGAAATAAGATGGACGCAGTTCTCGAAGCTATGGATGCCGTGGACAGTGGACAAAAAGTACCCCGAAGTTCTTTCTGATTCTTCGAAGATGAAGCACATTCTGTCATTTTTTTATCGGAGGGAACGGGCCACATTCTGAATGGACACGATGGTGCTGCACGTATCACTGCTGCTGTGATTATCATGTTCGATGAATTCATTGCTTTCAGTGTGCTCGAGACGCAAGCAGTTTATAGCCTACAGAAACTGATGGAAATATCATTCCGACGATCCACACTCGTCAGCTTCTTCAGAAGAAGCGCATTACATGTTCTTGTTTGGATAAGAAGCATAAAGAAGTCAAATCCATCAAAAAGATGGGCTACTGCAACAATGATAAGTGTCCTCTCCCTGGTAGGAAGGTTGAACGTAGCAAGATGTTGTACTGCACCGGTGCAGCGTTGCATATTACTGTTCCCGTGATTGTCAGGAGGCTGCTTGGTCGGAGCATAAGGAGATCTGTAAGAAAAAGGCGGAGCGAAATGCCAAATTCGAGCAAGAGAGGAGGATCAGGGATCAAAATTCAATGTAATGAGGGAGGTAGTAGACATGTTGGTTAGATAGATGATGGATAGACAGAGACAAGATCCACTGCTAGATAGATAATTTCGCCCCGAGGGAGGCCCACCTGACGTACTTCATTGCATATTATGAGCTTACCATGCTTCGTGGAATCATGGATGATACTCCACACAACCTTGCCAAGGCTGTTACTGTAGATCAAATTGACGATAGAATTTGAGGCAAAACAGAGGTAGGCGAAGGACCTTCTTGTACAGAAAGGAATCGGTTACATGCCACACCTCATGAAGCATATTCATTGGTACGATGTATAGTAGGATAATCCATGTTATTTAATCTGATAATCTTTTCACCTGCATCAACATATTGTACATCTTCTACTTCAATCCAGGCCAAGATTCCGGCCGCGTCCAGAACTCATCATGTCGTCCTCCGTAATATGAATTCAATATTGCATCAAGAACTTCGGATGTACGTATTGCATTCTCTGCTCTAGCCGGTGATTTACCAAGACAATGTTGTTGTTGTCGCTCTTCTTCATCATCAATATCAACCCCTCGAAGCTCATTCACAATGGATTGAATCAGCGGCTGAGCCGCATGCATAGGTGCCTCAAATTCAATAGTTTCAATCACATTACCATCAACATCTAATACTTCAATTGGAAGTCCTGCTCCCATACCAGCCATTCGCAATGATCCATTTGTTCCTGTAATGATCAATTCATCCTCATCATTCTTCTCATTGTTCTTATCTGGTGGAGAAAAGTCCCATAAACACTCCACTATTGCCCCCTCCGATGAAATCACTGCCCAATCACATTGACCAATCCTACCATTCATTGATACATAATCCTCCACCAGTGGATAACTCCCTTCTTCTTCTTCACCACCAACACCACCAGCACCCTTTCGCAACACCTCACTCTTGACATCCACAATAGGACCAAACAAATAATCAATCCGATCCAACACATGACACCCCATATCCATAACAAGTCCCCCTCCCGAATACTCTGACGCTAACCTCCACGGTATCCCTTCACCTCCATCTAACCCTCTTGCAAAACTGCTCCCCCGTTGTACATAGTGCACCTTCCTCACTTGATCCCCAATACTACTCTTATTAGATAACAACTTGTGCAACACTTGTGTCCGTTCATGGGCTCGTGACACATACGCCGGAAAAGAATTGTATATTGCGATGATGTAATTCGTCAATCATGATGCGTGTTTCCCATGCACATCGTCCACATGGTTTTTCGACATATATTGCCTTTAATCTCGATGATTGCTGCTTCTTTCTGTCGTTGGCGTGGTCAACTCCAGTTGTGGTGGTGGCATCATCCAACGCAGAAATGATCTGACGTACATTCTCCAAATGTACACCTGGCGGAGTAGCTATATAAATTGCATCCAACTCATTTATATTTTCTGCAATCATTTGGTTGACATTGTCATATCCTCTTATCTCACTATTGTCGTCTTCGATGGAATCATCTTTATTATTGTACCTTTGAATAACCTCTCGATTCTCAGTCACCCACCGCCGCGCCATACCAGGTGACCGTCGCATCACTGCAATTAATTTCGAGTTGCGAGATTTGTAAAATGCCGGACCGGATTTGATGGTGCATACGTCGCCTAGGCCTATGATGCCCCATTGGATTGATGATGATTTGGTGGCAAAGTGAGCGGTGGTGGTCGACATGATGTTGTGTGGATGGAAGGGTGTTGTGGAAGGGAGAGATGTGAAAGCAGGTGATGGATGAAGATTGGAAGCTGCGGCAATGAGGAGCAGGCGCTACTACTGATAAGAAGAAGAAGAAGAAGTGGTGTGTAGAAGCTGTTCATGATGGCATCATATGTAATCAGAAGATAGCCACGCCACGCCACATTAGATACGTACATAGCGGGTTATGATTTATGATCATCAAACTTTGCATATCTATCAAACTTTGCAGGAGGAATATGTCGCAACACCATCCAAGTGCCTTTGTGATAGTCTTAGCGGTTTCGCTTTTGAGCATGTCGTTCCATGAAACTACATAGGCCTACGTGTGCTTCTGCTAAAATGGTCTTGAGGAGGAGAGATGCAGCATGGGAACCTGGGGTTGACTCTGCGCGTTACGCGATCCTCGCCGTGCTTGTTGAAGTTGGGTGGTGACATACTAATTCCTACGTACCGCTACACAGTTTTTTTTGTTCGTAGTCGAGTCAAGTCGCTAATCCCTCGCCTACCGACAACCTTTTCCCCTAACCCCCCTGCGAATCCAGCCCTACCTTTTGGTACGTGCCCAAAACACCCTAAACATGTTGCTACACCGTCGCACACCCTATCTGGCCCTGCGAATCAAGCCCTAGGCTGGTTGGTACGTGTTGTGAAATCTTTGTGTTTTTGTGGTGTGAATGTGTGCATGTGTCGTAATGACTTTCTAGTGTCATAGCAGGCTATTCCAACTTCAACAAGCACGGCGAGGATTATTTCCCTCTGTGGCCGCGCATCGAGCAGCTTACGCGCGGAGCGATCTCACGATCAGCTGAAGAGCGCGCGTGAATTAGGATTTTCGATTTTACCTGAGGCCTATTTTTTAAAAACCCTAAGTCACTTTCACTTAGGGGCTCATCTAGCTAAATTCAGCCCTCTGGTGTGTCGTAACCACCGATGTCCCAGCACAACCACGTGGTGTCCACTCTGCTACTACCCCATACGAACAACTTAGGCCCCATGGTTGTGCTGGGACATCGCTTGGGTGCCTCTAATCCCTGCTGCAAATTCTCAAATCTCCCCGGATCGGCATCTGTGTAGACACATATTTGGGTCAACGTTGTGTGTGCGGAGACCGTGGCTTCTTTGTCTCCCATCGAGCGTCGAGCGCCTCTCCCCCATTCCATTGACTTCGCGAGAGAACGGAAGAGATAAATTATGGCGGAGAAAGTGTGGAGCAATAATACCTTTGCCCATTTGAGGGAGGCTATCGCTCAGTTGCTAACGAAACATGTCAATGTATTCTTTCTATACGACCAGTTGGAAGGTCCTCTGTCCGACTTCTTCAAAACCAGCAGCACTTTTAATGGCAATAAAATGTTTAATATCACCACAACACTCCTCCATTCTGCATTTGAGAAACCCAAGAAGTCCAAGTCGTACGAACTCTACAGCACAATATTTTTTGTGGAAGAAGATTACGCCGATTACTATATTCATGTCGATAAAACAAATGGGAAAATTGCTTGCTCTAAATCAGAGAGTATGGAGGACATTCGATCTGTCGACGGAAACGAAGCAAGCAGATGGGAGGGAACGTCCGACTTATACGTATTCGAATGTGCAAAACTGGTCGAGACGCATAGAATGCGGCCTATTCAAACTTGACAACCTCTACATCCCTATCAACCACCAAAATGTTCATTGGTTAACCATGCGTGTCAACTTTAAGGTGAGAGAAATCTCTCTTTGGGACTCGGCAGGCATGAACTATACAAATACGCAGTACATTAATGCAGCTCTTCAATACCTTGGAGATGAATACACGAGAGCTGACGACGACATTAAAGGTGACGAATTAGACGTGATGGAATGGATGAAGACTTGGACCACTGCAGATTTGTCGTTCGAATGCCCACAACAAGATAACGACTATGATTGCGGTGTCTTCCATCTTCTCAACCTTTGTTTGCTAGTTGAGGGAGAAGCCATCACTGAGGATGCGTACTCACAAGCATCCATCAACGCAAAAGATGTGAGAAAAAACAATCGCATACATCCTTTGGAGGACAAGCTCCAATCGTTCGAGCTGTAGACAAGCGTAACACGTGTTCGTTTAGCAGTACGAATTCATTTAGAGACACATAAACTAGATAAGAATGCTTCATGAACGCCGTAGCGGTGCAGAAAATCAGGTCGAAAAATTTAAAATGCGAAAATCGCTCGAAGGAGGTCTCACGTGAAGTCGAATCTCTCGATTCACGCGGGAACGCTCATTCTCTTCAGCTGATCGTGAGATCGCTCCGCGGACACAGACGCGCATGAGCGCGGCTGACACGCTGTGAGTGGTGAGGTTCGCGGAATATTGCGTAGTGTGACGTCACAAAAGACAAATTTCAATTCAACAAGTCGAACAAAAGATTTTACGCGCAGAGTCAACCCCAGGTTCCCATGGATGCAGTCTGAACGGAGAGCTAGTTGCTGCAGGTATGTAGTGGAAGGAATAGGAGCCCGTGATTACCGAGAATCCAATAATACTGTATCACCGGGAATGAGGATCCACGCACCACAACTGAGGAAGTGAATTAGGTCACTTTCCAAGATCGATGTCGACGAACCTGCAGCAACAGCATTGGAAGAACGGTTGCGTATTGTCTGTGTGCCAGTGGGAAAGAGCGTACAACTTTCCCCTTGCAACACTCTCGCATTAAATAGTTTTCTATGCCTTGAGTGCTACCGCGCCAGCGCCATCTCCAATCCTCCGCCCGCCACCCGAGTCCCTTGCCTCGGGATTTGCACATTTATTGCCCTTCAGGCCCCTCCCAAATGATGCCTCGTGGTGTGCCGTCGGTTGTATTCTTTTGCTGGCCTATCGTCATTTTCATTTACGACATCGCCCTCCCCTTTTTAATCTCCCTGCGGGGGTACCGTGGGGGGTGGGGTTCAGGGAGTAGCGGGATGACCTTCCCAACATATGCTACTATCTTCGGAAAGTCAAAGTATTATTATTGATGCTCCTCCTCCTCTCCTATTATATTTAATATTGTAGGAGGGCGACGTGGAATATGCGGGGGAATTGTTTCTTCCCATCACCATTGAATCTATTCGGCAATATTATCACCTTTAATTGCCACGACGGGGGGAGAGTATTATTCTTGGTGGATGGTACGATTTTCTTGGGGCGCCGGGAGGGGGTTTCGAGAGATGTTCCATCTCTATATTAGTTTGCTGGATCTTCTTATTTGGATATATCGATTGAGGAGAGAGGAGATGAAGGAAAATTGGGATGGCTGTGTTAGTCCACGTGGATACATGACACTGCCTTCGTGGCTACGCACCTCGCCTGTCATCGATCCAATCCGGCAGGAATGAATGAGGCCTAGATCTAGCACGAGTGCTTCTATCCAACTTCGACCAGCACATTGTTTATAGAATGATACTCACAGTCGATGCTTCGGGTCATTTCAGCACTCATCACCGTCGATAACCCAGGTCGTTGGAGGGGTCGAGGAGTCATCGGTCATGCTTCCACTATTCGCATGGACTCGATTTGTGAGATGCCTTACACCATGATAGCGTTCACTTGTGGTAACTTCCTCGGTTTCGGAGTGCTTCGTGTTGGTTTAATCACGTCCGAGCTTTGGTATACTTCTGCCTTCGGACGGATGCCACGTAGTTTGGCATCTGAAACAATCTGTGTTGTTTTCTGTGGTCGGTGGGATGTTGCCCGTGAAGTTGGCTTCTCCAATCAATAGAACTGGAACAGAGAGTTTGCTTGATCGATCATTATCTACATCTTATGCCAGTGTTTTGGACTTGGGTGTAAATTTGGGGTGAGCCTGTGGAGCTTGCTGCTCGTCTTCTGTCGGTTGAGAGGACTCGTGGAGCATTGTTGATCATTGATCATCTTCTTTTGGATACTGGGCGTTTCGTTCCGTGGATCAAAACACTATTGGATACCGGGCATTTCGTTCCGTGGATCAAAACAAATTTCTGTGGCATTGGTACGAGAATAACTTCCTTCGACGAGGCTTCAGTTGATAGAGGCTTCATAAGTCGGAGAGGTGTTTGTTAGTCTGGGGCCGCCACTCCTTAGTTTGGAGTGCTGCCGTGTTGGTTGGAACTCTATTCTTATCACACCCAAAACTTTGGTAACTAGGACGGACGCCACTTGATTTTGAATGTGGAGCAATCTGGGTTGTTTTCTGTCGTCGCTAGGGTGTTACCCCTGAAGTCGACCTCGATCAATGAACTCGAGCGTAGCGTTCGATTGATAGAGTCTTGTCACGACTCATGCCAGCGATTTGGACTTGGATGACACTTCGGCTAGTGGTGAGAGCCAGATTGCTCCTCGCCCTCTTTGGTAGGGAGGACTCGTGGAGCCTGTTTGGATAGTGGGCATTATTTTCTGTGGATGGATACAAATTCCTGTGGGGTTGGTATGAAAGTACTTCTTTCGACAAGGCTTTAGTTGATACGGGCTGCGACAGCAATCTGGAGTTTTCACATTGTTGGAGCTTCTTCATGATTCTCCATGGTTCACACCAACCATGATTTGGTTAGACACTTGGCAACACGTTGAGGATGGTTTGGATGTTGGTGACTCACCTTCGCCTTGGCTTGTCTTCTTTCTTTTGGGCACCGGGAGGGGGTCTCACGAGATCTTCTATCTCTTCTAGTTTGCTTGGAGAACACAGGAGCTGACCGATTCTGTCGAAGTCTTATCCTACGGAGTCGTTTCATTCCATTGATGAGGAGGTGTTTTTTTTAGTGTGGGGCCAAGCTGTCACCTCTGTTGATGAATAAGTCCGCCACTGCTACAACCAAGTAGGCTACTTGGCACCGCTAGGTCTCTCTCAAGCTTCGCTCCTCCTCATCGCCGCCGCTCCGAGGCGTCACACTTTCACCAAGCGTTCTTCATCGGAGACTCATGATCATCATCATCAATCCGCCTCAAACTTCGCTCTTCCTTATCATCATCGCTCTGAGGGCGATTTCACCAAGCGATCTCAATCGAAGTCTTATCATCATCATCAAGTTACTTCCATCATCGTAGCGTTATAATTTGGCGCTTTCACAAAGCGATCTCAATCGAAGTCTTATCATCATCATCAAGCTACTTCCATCATCGTAGCGTTATAATTATCTTCATCTCATGCAATCCTTGTTCCACGCAACGAGGATCTTCATACTTCTCCAATCATTTCATATTACTTCCTTATTACTTTCATCCATGACCCTCCAAAACACTTGAACTTGGAGGCAATCCCCAATGGACAATATCCTTCGAGACATCCATTGGAACACCAACACACCCAAGCAGATTCAGCTGTGTTTACACTCAACAAATATGCTTGTTTCATGTGTCCGTGGCTGGGATGCATGCATTGCATTTCCTGGACTTTTTGGGCACCGAGAGGGGGTTTACGTTGTGACACGTCACGCCTTTGAATAGTGAAGAAATCCATCGACCTTTGCGCGACGCGGCTGGCGAAAGACTCTAGGGAGCAGGAGTTTGGCACCTGTCTCCCTCTACCTCCAGCGGAGAGGATCTCGCCCCTCTTAGCCCTTCTTTGCAAAAAGGAGCTTCTTCGAGTGTGGCCAAGATGTCGATGTAGCCTACAACCCGGACTGGCAAAGCGAGGATTTCTGATCTGACATTGGTATCCGTTCACGGCGAGGGTTGATAACCCCCAATCGTATTAGAATTATGTTTATTTTGACCCATCTTACCTTTGTTCTGACAGACAATCTCTCTTCCTTCCAGCTAAAGAGCGACGACGCAAAGACCTACGTGTGCTTCTGCTAAAATGGTCTTGAGGAGGAGAGATGCAGTCTGAACGGAGAGCTAGTTGCTGCAGGTAGTGGAAGGAATAGGAGCCCGTGATTACCGAGAATCCAATAATACTGTATCACCGGGAATGAGGATCCACGCACCACAACTGAGGAAGTGAATTAGGTCACTTTCCAAGATCGATGTCGACGAACCTGCAGCAACAGCATTGGAAGAACGGTTGCGTATTGTCTGTGTGCCAGTGGGAAAGAGCGTACAACTTACCCCTTGCAACACTCTCAGGCATGGCATTAAATAGT
Organism: Skeletonema costatum; assembly: GCA_018806925.1. NCBI lineage: Eukaryota > Bacillariophyta > Thalassiosirophyceae > Thalassiosirales > Thalassiosiraceae > Skeletonema > Skeletonema costatum. The sequence goes on along the minus strand of JAHBBA010001062.1, from coordinate 58,786 downwards.
TTTTCCCACCCACCCGACCCTGGGTTTACGTTGTGACACGTCACGCCTTTGAATAGTGAAGAAATCCATCGACCTTTGCGCGACGCGGCTGGCGAAAGACTCTAGGGAGCAGGAGTTTGGCACATGTCTCCCTCTACCTCCAGCGGAGAGGATCTCGCCCCTCTTAGCCCTTCTTTGCAAAAAGGAGCTTCTTCGAGTGTGGCCAAGATGTCGATGTAGCCTACAACCCGGACTGGCAAAGCGAGGATTTCTGATCTGACATTGGTATCCGTTCACGGCGAGGGTTGATAACCCCCAATCGTATTAGAATTATGTTTATTTTGACCCATCTTACCTTTGTTCTGACAGACAATCTCTCTTCCTTCCAGCTAAAGAGCGACGACGCAAAGACCCCTTTTAGATTGAACAATTCGTGATTCTGAGCAAACGGGAGGCACTCAGACTATTCTTTTCACACTCACGGTACTCTGGTAACATACATATCACCATTTGCTTGCCTGTCCCTGAACACGCCACGTGACAGTCCACTCTGTCTACTGCCCTCTCGGGTCGTGAAAGATCAACGAAGAGTCCACTCTGTCTAAGAGAAGTACATAATCCTGATGGTCAATGGTCCATGACGATGACAACAATGCGTAGTGGTAGTAGGCGCTGTCATTATCATTCCCACCATCAAAGTGAGAGTGAGAGAGGAGAAGGCAACATGAACATGATCTACGTACCACAACCACAGCCAGAGGCAGAGGCGCCGGACACCGAATCCTTCAGCTTTGGAGATGATGTTCCACCTGCTGCTGCCGCCACGTCTCCAGATCCAGATCCAGAATCCAACACTGCATTGACCATGGCTGCTACAAAGAAACGACGTATGTCCGATAATTATGCTCAATCACATCTATATCCATATCAGATGCAGATGCAGATGCAGATGCAGGAGGGCTCATTCTCTCAAGGGTGGAACGAGGAGCGCTCTTCCGCCTTCGCCAGTATGCCGAACACGCACAAAGACAAAGAAGAAGCATCGTCAACAGATAAAGAGGCTGACAAGAAGCCTGGTCCATATCAACAAAAAGGGGGTGACCCTAATCCTAATCCTATCAATGATACCATCATTTGGAACAAACCCTACCCCTACCTCCACCCTCATTTCCAAGTTTTGTCTCCTTCATTTTCGCCTGCGCATGAACAGTTTCATCACTTCCACTCACCACAAAACCATGAGCATCCAGACAACAATCTGTTGCCTTTGGAGGCACCATATTCTCCGGTGAGGCGTCAATTTGGTAATGAGCATTATATGTCTCCTGGAACCGTAAGACCGACTCCAGCAGCGGCAGCGCAGTCGAAGGACCCTCCACCTTCTGCAGTAGCCACGGAAGAGGCGAAGATGAAAGCAACACGAGATGATGGAACGAAAGATTTGGTACATGCAGGTCTCCCTCCAACATTTCCAAATCTATCAGTAAAAGGAGTAGTTTGTACTAGTACGTCTAGTCAACGCAATGCATGGGATCGAAAGTTTAATGAGCTGGTAAGTTTACGCACCTTGAGACTTGAGATACGAGATTGCAGTGTTACATTATTTCCTTCCATCATTTGCTCATTTCTCATATACCCTTCTTCAGCTTGAATTTAAGCAGCAACATGGCCATTGTGATGTACCACAGACTTATGCGCAAAATCCCAAACTTGGGGTATGGGTGAATAAGGTCAGTCTCTCTTCTTTTGTTTCAATTATGATTATGATACTTCTTTATACATTACTCTCATCTGTCAAGTCTGATCTGCCAAACCCTCTTTTAATACTCTAGCAACGCATGGAACATAAGAACCGCGAAGACGGAAACATCTCGACTCTGACTGATGAAAGACTGGAACGACTCCAGGGCATTGGATTCCGGTGGGCTAAGCGCAGGGGGCAAGTTAGATGGGATGAGAAATATGTAAGTCGATGCCGATAAACGGGAGAATCTGATCCTCACTTGTTGATGATGACTAATATACCGTTCTACCTTCTTTCGATAACTTTGCACACAGGATGAACTCATTCAATATGCAGCCAAGTTTGGCAATTGTCATGTCCCTACCAAGTTCAAAGAAAACACTGCTCTTGGGCGATGGGTATCAACACAACGCGCTGAATACAAAAAGTTTCGCAAAGGAGAAAAGTCTTCGTTGACTGCTGAAAAGATACAAAGGCTGGATAGCATAGGATTTGCTTGGTTCATGGCCCTCTAGAGTAGTGGTAGTGGTGTTGCAGTGATGATGGGAGAAGAAGAGTACTCTCTAGTACTCGTTCATGGTGCTCTAGCTCTAGTTTAGCGGATGTGCTAGTCTCATCGCTTGTTTACTCGGATACACCGAGCCAACTCCGAGCCTCTCATTCTGAGACTCCTTTCTCGCTCTGCATTTGAACCTCATTAGCGAAAGCTAATAAGGTCCTTTAGTTAGCCGAGATCGCATTAGACCACGTTGACGACCACGTCAACTTGCATCGATATCTTTGCGGAAGACAGCTGTTCTTCGCCACAAAGATTCGTCTGCTGAGCGGCAGTTCCGTACAGCAGTCAATACAGTAGCCGCATAATAAATTAAGTGCCTATCTTGATATTCACTGCTTCTGTCACTGCGCTGACAAGCATAGGCACTCTTTAGTGAATTATCAAACAGCAGCCATTCGCCTGCAATAGACAGCCAATTTGCTGTTTACTGATTCATCGACCAAATCTTCCGGCAGCCATTTGCCTGCAATAGAAGACAATTGTGGCCGATTGAACATAAATCATCATCATCATCATGGATTTCATCGTAGCTAAACAAACCGCCATGGCAACATGCATCGAGCACAAAGGGATCGTCGTCGGTCTTCAGTCTTCTGATTACACTACTAGCCAATTCAAGGCCTTCAAAAAGAGTATCTTACAAGTCCTCCGCTATTGTGATCATGTTCATCTCGTCCTGGTAGAAGCCGAATATCGTCAATATATGAATGATGCAGGCGTTGTCATCCCAACCCCAACTGATCCAGGGACCTCTCCCAATTTTACGGGATTGACGGACCTTGCTCAGATTGAACACTCCAAAGCCATTTTCAACGCCAACAAAATCGCATATTACGCTCAAGAAGGCGTATCCGATGCAATCAAGAACATTATTTCTACGAACGTACCAGAATCGATTTTGAGCGCCCTCCAAGATGAGGATCATGGCTTCGCCAACGTTACTGCCCTTGAGATGATGACTGCCATTGGTGATGTCGCCACTGATAACGAAGCCTTTAGTGTTGCCGAGATGTTGCAGCAGTACCGCACCATGCCCGATCTTGAAGCCGACGAGCCCCTCGGTAATCACTTCCACAAAGCTGAGAAGCTTGCGAAGAAATTAAGTACCGAAACTCCAAATCCTGTCCCCAACCATGGAGCATTACAGGTTGAACTCCTCGCCCATATTAAGGCGCATGGAGGATACAAAGATGATGTCGATGTTTGGGAGGTAAAACCTCCAGCCGACCGTTCCTGGGATGACTTCAAATCCTTTTTCAAAGCATCCGATAAGAAGCGGCGTCTTCTCCTGAAGCACGGGGTGTCCAGTCAGAGCAGCCCGTTTGGGGCCAATAATGTCACTGATAACGAAATCGATGTCAAGATTTCAACAAAGGTTGCAGCTGGTTTGGCACAAATCACCAAAGTCGTTGAATCATCCCTAGACGAAGCTTTAGCGACCGTTCCCACAAGTACGAGCAATCGTATCACCTCAAGCACCGCAGCTGCTACGAAAAGGATTGAAGAACTCACCCAAGAAGTAGAGAAGTTGAAGAAAGAGAATGGGCGTAATGTCCCGATCCCATGAACGTCAAAGGAAGATGAATAAGCAGTGTCCTCATTGCAACCGCTGGCATCCTTACATTGCTGAGGAGAAATGTTATGGGCATCCAAACTTCTCCGGGGAGGTCCCATCTGGATGGAAGAAAGCCGACCCCTGAAGTCTGACGGGCCTGCAAGTGCATTAAACCCTATGGAAGAAGATTAGAATGGGTGATCGGCGTAGTCCTACCTAAGCGTTACGAATTAAACATCGATCAATTATCAACTCCAAATCCATATAATGTACTAGCAGAGTCTGCCAAAACAATCAATAATCGCGTTCAAGCAGAACCTCCTGATCCAACCCGATCCACATCCAACCATTAAGCACGTCCAGTGGAAAGACCAAATGCGTATCGACGGAAACAACGCAAAGACGCAGCACGTCTCGTCAAATTGGAGCGAAAGGCGCTAAATGACGAACTCAACTGTCTTATCCAATCGAAACAACCTCCATCGCACATTAGCACAAGATGTGCTAGACTACCGTGGTGACCAAATACCAAAACAAGCAAATCCTTAAAGGCATTCTCAAGGTGACTCCTCGGCGAGGAAAGAGAGACAAAATATGTCCCCACCACGTCAACTGTCCCACCGCAGCAACAAAATCTCCGCCCAATGGCATCTTCCATTCTTTAACTTCACTTCGGCACAAATTCAACGACATGGCCATTCAGCAAGTGTCGCCTTATGCAAAACGAAGGAGATCATCGGTATTAAAACAGGGATAATAGATTCGGGAGCTACAAATCACTTCGGTACGGAAGATGGAGGATTTGTGTCAACAGGTGTGGCCGTCAAAGAAAATAATCGGTACAGCTAGTGGGCAACCAATGACCGCAACAGTTGAAGCGGTACTCCCAATGACTCAACTCCGGCCAGAAGCTCGACAGGCGGACATAGTTCCTCAGTTGAAGAACTCCCTCGTCAGTATAAGCAGACTGGCAGATAGCAATTATGTCACTATCTTTCGGCCAGGAGGTAAAGGTGTGGAGGTGTATGACGAGAACGATGTAAAAGTAACCATCACAGGAGAAGCCGTCCTCAAAGGGTGGCGAGATGGAAACTTGTGGAGAGTACCTTTAGAAGACGGTGGCTCCTTGCCTATCAGTGACTCTACGATGGCAGAGGCCGCAAACAACTTGTTTCGAGTTACCATCAATTGGCGAAGGCATACGTTACCTACATGCTTCCTTAGGCTTCCCAGTCAAGAGCACGTGGTTGAAGGCAATTAGAGCAGGCAACTTCGTAGGATGGCCTCTCGTTACAGTTGAAAATGTTAACAAATACTTCCCTGAATCCGATGAAACTCAATACGGTCATCTTAATCAACAGCGTCAAGGTGTGCGTTCTACCAAACCTCGGGAAGCTTTCGTCGAAATTGACGCGTCTGCTGCTGCTGGGAAAAAGGAGAAGGATGTTTACATCAAAGTGTTCGATATGAAGCACCAAGTTTTCAGCGATCAAACTGGAGCATTTCCTGTGCGTTCCAGAGGCGGACACCGTTACCTGATGGTTATGCTGGAAATCGATAGCAATGTCATCCTTGTTGAGGCAATGAAGAGCAAGAAGGATGCCGAGATGCAGCGGGCGTACTTGGCACTCATCGGCCGGTTGAAGAGGGCAGGAGTAGAAATCAAGAAGCATGTGCTCGATAATGAGTGTTCACAGGCAATGAAGGATCTCATCGAAAAGACGTGCCAGTATGAACTCGTTTCCACCGCACTGCCACCGCAGAAACATTGCTGAAACCAGCATCAAGAACTTCAAGCAGCATTTCATCTCCGTTCTGAGCGGTCTTCCTCCTTCCTTTCCTTTGAACTTGTGGCACAAGTTGCTTCCTCAAACTGAGCTCACGCTGAATTTGTTACGACAATCCAATGCCTACCCAACTGTATCAGCCCATCAAGCACTTTTTGGCACCTTTGATTACAATCGTCAGCCGCTTGCTCCTCTTGGATGCGAAGTCCTCATTCACGAAGCAGCAGGAAATCGTCCATCATGGGGGCAACATGCAAAGAAAGGTTGGTCCCTCGGGACATCGAGCGAGCATTATCGAAGTCACATTATCTTCGTCAAGGAAACGAACTCCGAGCGCATAGGCGAAACAGTTTTCTTCAAACATCACTACATTACGAAGCCAAAAGTCACACATGCCGATTTAGTCATCACAGCAGCACAAAAACTAGCGAAGACGATCCAGCGGAAAGCTACTTGGACAGGTGACAAGAATTTGCGTGGACTCCAAGCTCTTAGTGAAATGTTTTCATCGATTGCAAGGAATGAATCGCCATCAAGCTGGGAAAAAGAATATGTTCCTGCGGAAGAGCCGTCATCTCCACCTCCAAGGGTGGAAACAACAAGTCATTCACCTCCAAGGGTGGAAACAACGAGTCATTCACCTCCAAGGGTGGAATCAGGTCAGCAGTCGAGAACAAATACCAACAGCATTGACAATACATCAAGCCGCTGTGATGTTGATTCAACGTCACCTAGCAGTCAAGTTCATGTTCCTACAAATCCAATATCTCCCTTGCAGAAATTACTCTCTGACTTCAAAGCCGCTTCTAGCCCAGCCACTACTACTCTATACACCCCAAACAAACTTATAAGAGAGATGAGAGCTCCTGAGATATCGCAATCGAACATTTTGCCATCCCGCACAAGAAGCGGCGCACCAGCTCCTACTACCGCTAACTCCGAACATCTTGCCAACGCACTCTTCGCCTTAGACTCAATGGAAGAAGAGTATCTGAAGCCACATAATCCAATCCAATCATCTCACGGCGCATTAACTGACCTCGCCTACAACATCCTTGCCGAGGAACCACCATCTTTCGCATACAATGTCATTGATCCCACCACCGGCAAGCTCCTAAAGTACCGCCAGCTCCGGCAACATCCAACTTTGGGGCCAGCATGGGATATTTCTTCAGCAAACGAGTTTGGTCGACTAGCCCAAGGCATCGGAGGGCGCGTCAAGGGTACCAACACCATCTTCTTCATTCCCAAGAGCAAAGTGCCTACAGATCGCCGTAAAGATGTTAGCTATGGTAAATTTGTCTGTAAAGTGCGCCCAGAAAAAGTAGACGAGCCGAATAGAACACGCCTCACTGTTGGGGGCAATCTCATCAATTATCCATTTGAAGTTGCAACTCCTACAGCGGAGCTCTTGCTAGCCAAAATACTCTTCAATAGCGTCATCTCCACCAAGAATGCCCGTTTCATGACGATAGATATCAAAAACTTCTATCTCAATACTCCAATGCAGCGTTACGAATACATCAAGCTCAAATTGAGCGACATTCCCAATGAAGTTATCGACGAGTACAACCTCCGCAGCATTGCTACCGACGACGAATATGTTTACGTCGAAATTCGGGCTGGTATGTATGGATTACCACAAAGTGGTCTCATTGCCCAAGAGCTCCTGGAGAAACGTCTCAACAAGGAAGGATATTACCAAGACAAGTTCATCCCGGGACTGTGGCACCATGAATGGCGTCCAATCAAGTTCACTCTTGTTGTCGACGACTTTGGAGTTAAATACGTCGGCAAGCAGCACGCAGAGCATCTGCTAAACGTCCTGCAACAAAACTATGAATGTTCAAAGGAGTGGGATGGCGAGCGATATATCGGAATCAAATTAGACTGGGATTACGACCGTAGAAAAGTTCATTTATCAATGCCTGGTTATGTCAAAAAGGCCATAATCGAGTTAGATCACGAGCCACCGCATCAACGTCAAGACCAACCACATCGTCATGTGCCCCCAAATTACGGCGCCAAAACTCAGTATGCAACACCTGCAGACGACGAACCAAAACTCAACAAGACAGATGCAAGTCGCATTCGCAAAATCACCGGAAAGTTTCTATACCTTGGTCGTGCCGTCGATGGAACATTACTCACTCCGCTCAGTGCAATTGCCTCCAGTCAAACTTCTCCCACTACTGCAACAATGGAAAAAGCATCCCAATTCTTAGATTACGTTAGCTCTCAAGAAGAAGCAGTCCTCACATACAACGCTAGCGAAATGATTCTGGCCACACACAGCGATGCAAGCTATCTGTGTGAACCCAATGCACGTAGTAGAGCCGGAGGGCACTTTTTCCTTTCCAACAACGATCCTTTTCCAGCCAACAACGGTGCCATCCTAAACATTGCACAAATCATCAAAAATGTCATGACCTCCGCAGCTGAAGCAGAACTTGCTGCTCTCTACATTAATGCACGAGAAGCAGTTTATATTCGACTCATCCTCGAACAACTTGGCCATCCACAACCTCCTACACCAATCCAAACAGATAACTCCACCGCCGAGGGAGTAATTAATAGCAAAATCCAACCAAAACGAACAAAAGCTATGGACATGCGATTCCATTGGCTACGAGACAGAGAAACTCTCAAACAATTTCGTTTCTACTGGCGACCAGGACGCCTAAATTACGCCGATTATTGGACCAAGCATCATCCAGCTGCACATCATCGCAACTTTCGTCCCGAAATTCTTTCTTCGCCAAGTGTGATCACCGAACTCAACCAGCGCAAGAAAGCAGTCTCAGCAAGGGTGTGCTAGTCTCATCGCTTGTTTACTCGGATACACCGAGCCAACTCCGAGCCTCTCATTCTGAGACTCCTTTCTCGCTCTGCATTTGAACCTCATTAGCGAAAGCTAATAAGGTCCTTTAGTTAGCCGAGATCGCATTAGACCACGTTGACGACCACGTCAACTTGCATCGATATCTTTGCGGAAGACAGCTGTTCTTCGCCACAAAGATTCGTCTGCTGAGCGGCAGTTCCGTACAGCAGTCAATACAGTAGCCGCATAATAAATTAAGTGCCTATCTTGATATTCACTGCTTCTGTCACTGCGCTGACAAGCAGGATGATGGGAATGGGAGAAGAGAGGAGTACTGATAATTATAATATTCATCACGATATCTCTTTATGCCACCACTCTTGGGCTTGGGGATGATCATTTGCCCTTCGAATCTCTCAAACGAAGAACGAAGAGAAGATGTAGATGTAGGTATGGAAATGAGCCTACCCCTACCCACACCCACACCGCGCACTTGCATTGAAGTTGGAATAGTCTGCTGTGACACTGACACTGCCTGGTAAAGTAGCTTGGCTTTTTATGTTGTTTCTTGTACCCTACATCATATGAAGTGTTTGTACAATCTTTGAAACAATCTTTGAATGATGTTGCGTTTTCTACACGCATACATACATCTACTTCATAATATGTCGCAACACCATCCAAGTGCCTTTGTGATAGTCTTAGCGGTATCGCTTTCTGTCATACAACGAATCTTCTGGCCTTTTAGATTGAACAATTCGTGATTCTGAGCAAACGGGAGGCACTCAGACTATTCTTTTCACACTCACGGTACTCTGGTAACAACATCACCATTTGCTAAGAGATATCGCTGTTGCTACTCCTTGAAAATACAAATAAACACTGATGGTCAATGGTCCATGACGATGACAACAATGCGTAGTGGTAGTAGGCGCTGTCATTATCATTCCCACCATCAAAGTGAGAGTGAGAGAGGAGAAGGCAACATGAACATGATCTACGTACCACAACCACAGCCAGAGGCAGAGGCGCCGGACACCGAATCCTTCAGCTTTGGAGATGATGTTCCACCTGCTGCTGCCGCCACGTCTCCAGATCCAGATCCAGAATCCAACACTGCATTGACCATGACTGCTACAAAGAAACGACGTATGTCCGATAATTATGCTCAATCACATCTATATCCATATCAGATGCAGATGCAGATGCAGGAGAGGCTCATTCTTTCAAGGGTGGAACGAGGAGCGCTCTTCCGCCTTCGCCAGTATGCCGAACACGCACAAAGACAAAGAAGAAGCATCGTCAACAGATAAAGAGGCTGACAAGAAGCCTGGTCCATATCCACAAAAAGGGGGTGACCCTAATCCTAATCCTATCAATGATACCATCATTCGGAACAACCCCACCCCTACCTCCACCCTCATTTCCAAGTTTTGTCTCCTTCATTTTCGCCTGCGCATGAACAGTTTCATCACTTCCACTCACCACAAAACCATGAGCATCCAGACGACAATCTGTTGCCTTTGGAGGCACCATATTCTCCGGTGAGGCGTCAATTTGGTAATGAGCATTATATGTCTCCTGGAACCGTAAGACCGACTCCAGCAGCGACAGCGCAGTCGAAGGACCCTCCACCTTCTGCAGTAGCCACGGAAGAGGCGAAGATGAAAGCAACACGAGATGATGGAACGAAAGATTTGGTACATGCAGGTCTCCCTCCAACATTTCCAAATCTATCAGTAAAAGGAGTAGTTTGTACTAGTACGTCTAGTCAACGCAATGCATGGGATCGAAAGTTTAATGAGCTGGTAAGTTTACGCACCTTGAGACTTGAGATACGAGATTGCAGTGTTACATTATTTCCTTCCATCATTTGCTCATTTCTCATATACCCTTCTTCAGCTTGAATTTAAGCAGCAACATGGCCATTGTGATGTACCACAGACTTATGCGCAAAATCCCAAACTTGGGGTATGGGTGAATAAGGTCAGTCTCTCTTCTTTTGTTTCAATTATGATTATGATACTTCTTTATACATTACTCTCATCTGTCAAGTCTGATCTGTCAAACCCTCTTTTAATACTCTAGCAACGCATGGAACATAAGAACCGCGAAGACGGAAACATCTCGACTCTGACTGATGAAAGACTGGAACGACTCCAGGGCATTGGATTCCGGTGGGCTAAGCGCAGGGGGCAAGTTAGATGGGATGAGAAATATGTAAGTCGATGCCGATAAACGGGAGAATCTGATCCTCACTTGTTGATGATGACTAATATACCGTTCTACCTTCTTTCGATAACTTTGCACACAGGATGAACTCATTCAATATGCAGCCAAGTTTGGCAATTGTCATGTCCCTACTAAGTTCAAAGAAAACACTGCTCTTGGGCGATGGGTATCAACACAACGCGCTGAATACAAAAAGTTTCGCAAAGGAGAAAAGTCTTCGTTGACTGCTGAAAAGATACAAAGGCTGGATAGCATAGGATTTGCTTGGTTCATGGCCCTCTAGAGTAGTGGTAGTGGTAGTGGTGTTGCAGTGATGATGGGAGAAGAAGAGTACTCTCTAGTACTCGTTCATGGCGCTCTAGCTCTAGTTTAGCGGATGATGGGAATGGGAGAAGAGAGGAGTACTGATAATTATAATATTCATCACGATATCTCTTTATGCCACCACTCTTGGGCTTGGGGATGATCATTTGCCCTTCGAATCTCTCAAACGAAGAACGAAGAGAAGATGTAGATGTAGGTATGGAAATGAGCCTACCCCTACCCACACCCACACCGCGCACTTGCATTGAAGTTGGAATAGTCTGCTGTGACACTGACACTGCCTGGTAAAGTAGCTTGGCTTTTTATGTTGTTTCTTGTACCCTACATCATATGAAGTGTTTGTACAATCTTTGAAACAATCTTTGAATGATGTTGCGTTTTCTACACGCATACATACATCTACTTCATAATATGTCGCAACACCATCCAAGTGCCTTTGTGATAGTCTTAGCGGTATCGATTTCTGTCATACAACGAATCACACTAGGCCTTTTAGATTAAACAATTCGTAATTCCGAGCAAACGGGAGGCACTCAGACTAATCTTTTCACATTCACGGTACTCTGGCACATCACCATTTGCTTGCCTGTCCCTGAACACGTGAATGACAAGTACCTTTGAGCTCTTTTTTTGCGTTGTTAAAATACAGGAAGAGAAACAACCACAACCATCCAAAGACAAAGACAATGAGCAACCATGGCAATCCAAATCGAAACAGTAACACCACTTCCCAAATCAAACAAGCAGAAAACTTGGCAGCCTTTCTTTCCGATTGGAGTAATCTCCTGACTCCTTCGTCGGCGGCCGAAACCAAGACCGAGACTGCTATGGGACCTCGCCAACGCCAACCCTTCTCACCACGTCCACCTGCTGTTCTCCCGCTTCCACTTCCGTCTGGGAGAACACTAAGAAGACGCAGCACCTTCACAAATCCTAACAGTAATGATGAAGGCGGCGGCGGCGGTGGTACCAGTACCGATGACATTGACGGTGATGGTGGAGCAATAGCAATAGATTCAATTGCTGTGAATTTTCTGCGTTCATCATCACTCACATTGCATGAGCATGAGCAACAAGCGACTCATCAGAACGGTCCATCGTATCGAAGTCAAAGGCAAATGACCACGGACAGGAATGGGATCGCAATGCCGAAGCGGTCCTCGCCATTATGTACACGTGCAGTGTTGCACGAGGAAATCTTAGCTAGATCTGGAGGAGGTGGTATTGGCATCCTCCCCCTTCCATTTGCAAGGTCCGCCGTGCAGACACATCAGCATCAGTCATCATCGTCTACTTCAGCTTCAAATTCAGATAGCAGAAGTAGAATGACAAGTCCTCCTCTCAGCAGAGACCATCAGGAAGGGAAAGAGGAACAAGGCAGTGGGGCTCCTTCTGCAAGATCTGATCCCTCAACTTAAATTAAAGACTGACGCCTTACGCATCGTATCTACTATGACTATGAGGAAGATACTTATTCATATCAGTCTCAGTCTCAGCTTGTATAGAAGTGGAAGGAAAGTACCCAGTCCAAGGTGCAATATTATTGGAGTAGATTGCAAAGCATCATTATAAGTAATTTAGTAGACTGTGTTTATGTTGAATGAGAAATTCTATTTCTATCTAGCCAATCAGTCTCAGTCATTGGCATCTTCCTTTGTCTACGTACGTCGATGCAAATGATCTATTCATTATTCATTGCGCCGAGAGGAAAAAGTTCATCTACGCCAGCTCATCATCATCACTGGAAGCTGAATGGGCGGGCGTACTAAGTACTTACTTTTCACTTTTTCGTACCTCACCGAAGTGCGACAATCGCAATCGCGATGTGACACAAAAAGGGGGCACCCCGTCCCCCGCCAAAATCTCCAAATTCCGAGATCCAAGAATCGTAAGCTAGCACCTCAACACAAACCCAGTATCGTCTCCAACAACAACAACCATGGCAAGAGCAACAAAGTCCCGAGGAGCAGTCGCCAAAAAGGCCACCAAAAAGTCATTCAATACGGTCACCAAGAAGAAGGGCGTCTTCCAGCGGCGGCGGCGGTCGAGCAAAGCCAACCCAGCGCGGCGGCGGCACGAACAAACGCTCCACCACCAAAAATGACTCCGCCTCCATCGCTAGCAGCAGTCATCGTGGCGCATTCAAGAACATTTCCAACAAGGAGGATGAAGAGAGTGTCGATTTGTTGTTGGAGGAGGAGGAGGAGGTGCCAATGGAGGTTCGTGTGGATACTAACCAGAAGAATAAGAATTTAGGCCGTGCCAAGAAGAATTATGAAAGTGAGGAGGAAAGTGAGGAGGAGGAGAGTGAGGATGAGGTGCCCAAGAAGACGAAGAAGACGGTGGTCAAGAAGGGCAGTAACACCCGTACTACTACCAAAACCAACACTGCCGCCGGTGGTGGTGGTGGACGTTCTACACGAGGCCGAGGAGGGAAAAATGCACCTCTCAAGATTTATCAAGATCCATCCAGCAGTGAAGAGGAGGATGAGGATGAAGATGATGAAGAAGAAAGTGATTATGAAGAAGAAGAAGTTGTGCCCAAGAAGAAGGCAAACCAAAAAGAAGCAGCCTGCTGCTACTACTGCCACCAAGAAGAAGGCCACCACCACCGCTAGAGGCAATGCCACTCGAGGAGGAGGAGGAGGCAAACCTCCCCGTGCTCCCACCACTACCAAAAGCAAATCCAAGAAACCATCCAAAATGACGACAGTAGACAGCAGTCCCGACTCCATCATGGACTTTACTCAAAAATATGCCACCTCTTCTAAAAAGTCGTCTTCCAAAACCAAAAAGAAGTCCTCTGGAGAAATCACACCCAAAGGAGGAGAATATAGCAATGTCACTGGACAGGAACGCAAGAATACTCCTCGTATGGAACAAGAAATGATGGATATGAGTTGAGCGTGGGTGAGGATTGGAGGGTTGCTTGTGCTATTGACTATTGAGTTCTATATATATATATATATATATATAGCATGTAGTGTCTCTTGCTCTTGCACAGTTATATATATATATATTGTATTGCTTGGGTGTTTGTTCCATGGAGTGTATCCCTTGAAGGGATGTATGTAGTGGATTGGATATATAATATCGGGCATTGTCTGTGTTTCATGGGAGTTAGTTTGTGTATAGCATCTGATGTATCCTCCTAAAGTATTTCATTATTATCAATATATTGAGTGGATTGCAGCTGGATTGCATTACAGCATGCCAAGAAGGAGCACACACACATATCACTGCTACAATTGATTTGCACAACGTTACATCTGGTTATAATTATTTCACACTACACACTACTATGTGGTCTAATCTCCTTTAGAGTCTTTCATCCAGCACACACTCTTATCCAAAAGACTCGTCAACAAACAAACAACTCCTGATCTTCCTTTGACCTCCCTAACAATACATGCTGATCTTCGTGGATACTTGTCATTTTGTTCTCCAAAATTCATGACCTCATGATGAATATTACTATTGCATCGTGTTGTAGTAGAAGATGATGTCACGATAGGTGTTTGGTTATTGTTCACAGGCAATCAGTTGACTTCATCACGTGTGTCTGCGTTCATTATCTTCGGCAGAATAGGTGATGAAGCAGCGACAGCGGTGTGAGCAAGCCTGCTGTTCTTGTAGTAGACTTCATTATTAGTCATCCCAACAACACATTTGGCTTTGGGTGCCATCGACAAGTCGGTGGATTGGACGACATTCGCAGGTTGTACCGACTTTTGAACAACATTGACTTGACTTTGATCAAATCTTCGAATTCGCCTTTCCCATAGGAGGACGTATGCCTTTGCTCTTGTGTTGGCGAAGCTGGGTGGGACTCGGGTTGTTTGCCTTTGGTGCTGGACGAAGGAATGCTCGTGATGGCACTGGTGCTGCTGCTGCTGCTGTTTCTGCTTCAAAGGTCTCTTCTTCCTCTGAACAAGGCCAATCTACCTGACATGCGGAAGGTGATTCGGATGATTCTTCCGTGGCTCGTATTTCCCTCTCTAGATCATTATCTTCGTCATCCTCTTCTTTCTCAATCACGAGCTCATCCTTCTGCTCTTCATCTTCCACTCCTTCACTTTCGTCTGATTCATTATACATCTCAGGCAATAATCCTATTCCTACGATAGATTCTTCTTCCCCGTCATCTTCATTATCATGATCAGTTTCTTCATCACTCTCATAAATTATACTCAAAGCCTTGGGATTATTCCTTTCCATCGCGTCCAAAGACTCATCACAGGTAAGATCTGATTCAACTCTCATTATCTCATGGGGTTGATCCTTATCCCATCTCTGCCTATTTTCATTGCGAAATAGTTGTACCAAGAGATCCCAGTTTTCTGCGGATGGTCGTTTGATGAATGTTTTTAGCAACAGAACCTGGAACGTCTATTTCAGCTTCATCTGAATGTTGACGACCAGCACTGCTGTTGACGAGCGATAGTGCGTTGGGCGCAAGCAATTCCATGACTGTTTCTCCTTCTACGGTCGATTCCTCTCTCTCTTCCTCCAAACTTTCCTCATCATCAACTTCTTCCTCATACACGGTCAACTCATCCGCCAAAGATTTCTCTAGACGTGCTAGAGTTCTTTTCGCACCTTCATCATGATTATTTTGTGATCGCGGCCATGATGATGACAACGAAGGCTCCTCCAACCGACGCTGCATATTTTCCCCGCGCAACAAACTCACCAAATAACTCCAATTCTGTGGAATTGGTCTCTGCATGAACATACTTAATGCAAATTGGATTCGTACCGGTAGGGCTTTTGATGGAACGGTGGAGGGACTTGTGCTTGAGGAGAGTAGAGGGTACTTTTTTCGAGGGAAAGATTTGGAACTAGTACTGTTGGTGCTGATGCTTTTGTTATTACCATTGGTAGATGTGTTGGAAGAGGTAGAACTCTCATCATCGGTGGTGGCACTTCCGTCTTCGTTTGATGTGTTGTCGGCAGGCTTGTTTGTGTTCTGTTTTTTTTGCAGCCTGACGAGAGCTGAAAACTCGTGGTAAGATTGAGAATCTCATGGTTGCAATGTTAGTAGACGGATACAGGGCATATCATAATAAGCAGAGCAATCGTTTTTCTAAAAGGATCACGCCCCAAAACCATTGGCAGGTTTGACACCGCCCATCATCCAACCAAGAGCCATCTAACCGGGGTAAATTGTCGAACTTTTCTCGTTAACCGTAATTTCAAAATTTAAGTTACTTAGGAATTAGTACTTAGAGGAAGTTTTGGCCGTTACGAACTGATTAGAAGCCGATCTGACTTGAGTAGGTTAGAAGAGTCCGCCGTGTCTCGCTCTTGCACTCAATGTCGTTACTAATCTATGGGTAGAGGTATTGTGTCTGAATGATGCGTGCGCACATACTCCTAGTTGAAGGTGACAGTGACATACATGTGCATGTGTGCATCCTAATTGAAGGAATTCACCGCTTGTAAACTTCGTTTCAATAATGTTAGTTGGCAATATATGTATCCTACGCTGGATGACCGACATGTGCACATCATTCTCTGGCTTCTTCCCGGTTAGCTTTACCAACGATGTAGTTACTTCACAGTCAGCAACAATTAAGTCACTTCATTCCCATCCTTCTCCGCCACCTCCTCCTCCGGTAGATAACACCCCCCTATCGAGGCAACGCGGTGCCATGTACTCTTCCGATTCTGGGGAAGCTGTTGGACCATCCCATCATTGATACTTACAGGTACAGAAAACGCTGTGTAATCAAGTCAATAAATGCATCGCAACTGTGGCCGTAACCTTCCTGGCGAGTCTTCTTATATTTTACACGAAACGAGGCGCCGGTGGGCCAAATCTAAACAATACACTCATGGCTAAAGCTCAATACTCCGGTGAGTTAGAGTCTAATGGATATTGAAAGTTAAGGATTTTAAACTACCTAACACAACATTACAAATCATTTTGTCCCCTCCCTCCACCCACGAAGCAGTTAGAATGCCCCTCCTCCCCACGCACACACATCTTTCATCGATCGCCTACAAGTACAAAAACAGTTACAATGTCGTCAACTCCACCCACATCCTCGAAAGTCAAAGTAATTGATAGGCTAGATGGAATGCATCCATCCAAGGATTGCTTACAAGTGCTTTTCTCGATGTTGATCCCTCTAGATGGATTGATTGTGCTGCTTTGATAATCATGAGCGTGCTCGTCATCTTCTTCATCGTCATTATCAACGGGTGGTTCTACTGCTACAATGTCTTCTTCTTCATCTGACGACTCTTCCTCATTCTCCTCGTTAGCCGTACGAAAACTGTCCTCATGTTCAAAATCGGACCGACGACTCTTCCTCACTCTCATTAGCTGTGCGAAAGCTGTCCTCATTCAACTCTTCTTCGTTCTCGTGAGCTGTACAAAAACTGTCGTCATGTTCATCATCATTGCACCCGACACTATTAGACACGTTTGGTTACATCGTGTACCAAGTCTTTCTTAGCAGCAATAGTGTGCATCAGAGTTCCATCGTCGCCCATTATATCACACTGACCCTCCTCCTCCAATGGCGGCTGCTGATGATTCTGCCCCAGCAGCCTCTCCACACAAAACAAAATGAACCAACCTCTCCCAATGTTCAGGTCGTAGGTTCCTCTATAAATTCAGCGGCGGCAACTTGAATTTGGATCGATGCTTGTTCGAGCAGTGGTGAGGTGATGGGTGGGCTTGATTTGATGTTTTCTGGTGATGAATTGATGATGGTTAGATGACGTTGTGTCAGATGACTTCATAACACCATCTTCAATGTTACCATCATCTTCGACTTCGGTGGTAGTGATGTTGGTGCAGATAGAGCGGGAGGCATTATAGAAATTGAAGTGACTGTCAAAGGCTTCTATACCTGTAGGAGAGACTTCGGTCGTCATGACGAGCTCTTGATGATAATACTTGTTGGGTGCTACTGTTGGTGACATTTTGTGTGTATGATGGACTCTCTCTCCGTTGTTGCTCAAACGACTCCTGTGGTGAGGTGTTTCTTTGGAAACTTATGCTTATGAATCGTTGCTTCTTCGTCGTCGTATTGCTACTGGCGTATGCCTGAAGATTGTGGTTGCGGTTTTGTGGGTGATGGGTCGGTGGCAAAGAGATGCGTACTCTTTTCTGATGGCTTGGTGACCGTTACAAGTATCGGCGATGTTCGTCGGCGGTAAGTTACAATTCGCATTTTTGCGAAAAGCGATCCAACAAATCTGACGTCACCTTTCAGCATTTCCACCCACACATTCCGCCCACAACAAACAAACAAGCCCAAAGCCACCGCCCACCCACTGCTCCCGACGGCCTTTGATACAGTAACCATGATTCCCACCGCCACCATGACCACCTTCCTAATGCCGGCGCTACTATCAACACCAGCGCCAATCATGGGCATTCACTTCTCCATCGGCGCTCTCAAGATCAACGAACACAATTCGACACACAAACTAATAATATTAATGACGCAGCGACTCGGAGGAGGAAACACTCTGCCATCGCTGCATGCAATTAAAGAGGCTACTTTTGGCATGGGGTAAGTGAACGTCGTCCATTGTTATTATTATTCGATTTGTAGTGTGCAGAAATGTCATCAATTTTTTGCATCACATTTTATTGTGCACACATATCATACATATGACATTATTGTGCAGCGCTCACCCAAACACCTCCGTCAACGCTTTCACTCCAACTTTTATTCCTCACTCAACATGACCATATTATTATTAACGCAATAAACATACACAACAACACAACACACAAAAGATGCTTCTGGGAACCAGCCGAATCCCTCCTAAAACAACCAGGAGTACTCGCCACAACAGTCGGCTACACCGGTGCCCCACCCAACAAACCACCACCCTCCTACGATACTGTCTGCTTCGGCAATGACTACGTCGAAGCTGTCCGTGTGGTATACGACGATACCATTCTAGACTATACAACTTTATTAGATAAGTTCTTTGAAGTGCAAAAGCCAGGGTTGTCACGACAATATGCCTCAATTGTATTTGTAACTGATGATAATGAAGAAGAAGAAGAAGTGAACAAGTGGAAGAATGCAGCGATCAAGACAAAGGTGAAACGACAAAGTGATAATTTACCATATGAACTAGTAGAGATTGAACCAACATCGTCATTTTATAGAGCAGAAGAATATCATCAAAGGTACTGGGAGAAACAACGTCTACGTGCAGGATTGGCAGTGTTGTTAGTGGCAGGGGCGAGTGGTGCCTATGATGATTTCGGGGGAGGAGTCATTGGTAATTTCGAATTAGGTGGATTTGCATTTGATACTATTTGTAATGCAGTGTTTTTGGTGGGTGCTGGTTGGATGATATTGGAACGGTTGGTTGTGAGAGATGTTAGGGAGTTGAAGAGTGGTGATATGATTTTGGAGCTGTAATGATAATATGTTGTCAGAGGTAGAGAGTTGGAAGGTGGGATTGAGAGATGAAGATGATGAGCATTGATGATTCATTGAAGAAAGAATGGATTGACAAAGCGTTCGTTCTGCTGTTGGAATGCGGCCTTGCAATGGGCAAAGATATTCAATCTTTGGTTTTATTTTGGATGGTTTGGATTACATCGATTGGGATGTATCATGAATTGTGTGCCTCCTCATCAGTCTAGAGCGTCGGCGTGCCAAACATTCTTGGGCGTTGAGAGTTGAGAGCAAGGTTCATCTCATCCTCCGTCGTGGCATGAAGGGTAAAGATAATAAGTTCGATAGAAATCAACGCGTATGAAAGCAGCTTATTCGATGCTTGGGATCATCTGCCTGTTTGTCGTCTATATACTTAGGGTACTGGGGTCGGACTTGGGCCTGGTGGCGCTTCATTTTGTGGAAACGAATGAGCTACATATGTAATATATGTATCAGCTGGGTGGCGTGGGTGGTGTGCGGTACTGACGTTTAGGTGTGTCGACGATTACTAATACTGCATACATATGTATCGCAGAGACAACGTCATCGGTTAAGTCAGAGGTTAACCCCTGGGTTAAGTAGGTACAAGGGAATCGCTCGAACTATACCCCCCAAACTTGCCTATACCCCCCTCGAAATCTCAGCCTAGCTGAAATTCTTATACCCCTCTTCAAGATGCTAGGGGAAAGCTAGGTGATCACTTCGACTTATACCCCCTAAAACTCAGTCTAGCCAAAATTCTTATACCCCCCGGGGGGTACTTATAGTTCGAGCGATCCCTGCCGTTGCAAATGTGCCAAGTTGAAGTTCGCCAAAGAAGGCGTAATGCCATGAGAAGGAGAGTTGTATGTTCCTCGAGAAGGAGAGTTGGAGTATTGGTTTATGTTCCTCGGCCTCCATCCGTGAACTAAGACCCTCTCACCGGGCGGCATGCAAGCACATACACTCAGACACAGCTCTAGTATCTCATGAAAGAAGTCGTACATACTATTATTATTTCACAGGTTGTGTTGTGGCTGTGTGTTGTTGCCAACGACCAACGAGTACATCATACTTTTAACCTAGTCCATAGTGCAGTAATACAACTACCATGGCGGTGATGGTGCCTTCCTCTTCTTTCTTCATAGTAATGATGATGATGATGATGATGATGATTTTTCTTCTTCACCCTTCTCACAGATTTGTGGAGGATTGGAGGTGTGGCGGCAGCGATGCCGTCTGCAGCTCCGCATCACAGCAGAAAAGCGCAGGGGAATTTCAATGTCCCCGGAACCAATGGCGGTGGCGTGGTGGAGGATGGCAGTGGCAAGGATGTGGTCCTAGTCAATGCTACAGACAGGATTATGGCCAGTGCTTTCATGCCACGAGCTATGAATGTACGAACCAGCTAGAATTTGTGGCAGCTACTCCACCACCGACACAAAGGCCGATTACACCGAGGATTCAAACTGAGATTCCCATTCTTTTTCAGCTGCTGAATGTAGCTGGGGAATACATATTTTCATCATCGGACCAAGCGAAATTTCTTAGCAAGATTAGGGCGCTACTCGATGAAGAATTGGATGATTCTTGGGAGATCATTAGTGTTGAGTCCCTAGGTGAGTACAGCGCTCGTCGCCTCACACTCACAACATCATCATTACGAGGAGGGAACACAAGACGGTTAAACAAGACGCTTTAACATACCCGTCATAGTCACCTTGAGCGGGAGGGAAGACATGTCTGACATGGCACGGCTCTTCATTTTACAGGCTTTGCGTAGCAAGTTGAACACTCTCTTGATGTACATCAAGTCAATCAATGCAAATGCATTCCGTAGTCTTCAATTGAGTGTGAACGAGTTGAATTTAGCTGATGTTGTTGAAGTTGAAGCCGGGAGACCAACTCCAACTCCAACTGTTGGCATTCAATCTACATCTACAAATACAGAGACTATCAGATCGACGGAAACAAAAACATCAGTGGAAGCTCCATCATCTGTAACTCCATTTTGGGTGTGGTTAATTGTAGCCACAGTCTGCATACCGCTGGGTATCTGCCTTCTTCTGTGTATGTGTAGGGCAGGTTGGTGCCTATGCTGCACAGATTGTGGAGGTGGAGGCTGCTTCAAGAGGAAGCATGACACGAGGGAAGACTATGAAAGGCAAACACAGTCAGTCACTGAAAGCAGGAGACAATACTATGCGAGAAGGAGACAATACTATGCGAGAGGGACGCGAAGTGATGGGATGAGAAATTATGGCGAGAGGGGGCGAGGTGATAATGGAAGAAGGAGACATGGCGAGAGCGAGAGGAGGCGGGGTATCGGAAAGTTTAGAAGAATACGAAGTGATTCTAACATCATTTATTATCAAAGTGATAGACCTCGGCCATCTAGGTCTAGGCCTATGGCAAAAAGGTCACTTAGCATGATGATGGATAAAGAAATTGCACTGGCGGAAATGAATATTATTGAAGGAGGGATTGAAGCGGAGACTAAACAAGATGAGCCAGTAGCAGTAGTGGCCGCCCTTCCGCTTCCAGCTTCATTCCCTACCCAAAACCGAGGTAAAGATACCCTGCCCCTGTTGATGTTGAATACGAGAATGCGTTAGTTGCCTACGGTGATGAACAAATAGGTTTACCTTTGGAGCCAGAAGGACCCAAAATTGAAAATTTGCCAAATCATGGAAGTAATGCACTTTCACTTGTGACATTCAATCCTCCAAAAGACCCCGCCGAAGGGGAATTATGTACTGAGACCCCGCGAAGGCGTAGCTTGCGTGAAATATAATTGTGTCTATCGAGAATTATCGTCTGCTTGTTCTATTAAAGACAGACGACGTTCAGTTAACCAGTTTTCCTTGTGTGAGGAGTAGAAGCATCATAATGATAAAATGAATACTAGTAAAACATCAGGCCTTGAGTGTGGATGTGTCACTGCAATAACCATAGTGCTCCCAAAAAGTAGGATCTACCAACTAATGTACGCAGCAGCCCAAGCTTCAAAATACTTGGATTCATTCTTTCCATCTCTTTCGCTATCATCATGATTATGTTCTCCTCGCTGCTTTCAATTCTCCCACGGACAGGTATTCACCCATCATTCTTCTCATTTTGTCCCCGTGGATTGTGTGGGAATGTCATTTCCCCTATAAGCACCATTTCTGTTGCCAAACATCTCTTCTTTCAACTGCCGATCGAAACATAATTCCGCCAAACTTGTGAAAGGGGGATTGTCAAAATGGCTTGAATAAAGATCCGTCTTCTGCAGCCACTCCAAGTACGCTGCGTCTCCAACGGCCACTGAAGGCTTCCCGATTTTCTTCTCAAACTCTATTCTGGCTTTAGCCTCAATTATGTCATTCCATTCAGGCGATCCTGGAAGAAGTTCCAATTGCGCTTCGGCTTGCTGCTTGTTGTTGTTGGTCATCGTCTGATTATTACCCCCGTTTCCTTTCTCCTCCTCCCTAGCCTTGGCTCTGGCAGCCTGCCTTGCCTTCCGTTTAGTGCGCTTCTTCGATACCATCGCCCAAAGTTGATCCCTTGTGATTGTGCCACAACCGCTGCTTTTGTCCGAACTTCGAAATCGAAATAAAGAGACTGAAAGTGCGTGTAACAGGTGATTGTGTCATTATTCGAGTCGTGAAACGTGCTGACACTAAGGGAAACCTCAAGATTCAAGATAGAGACAAGTTGGAGATGAAGCGAACTACCGCTACAAAAGCAGGCAGGGTTTGCTTGTAGAAATTATCATCTTAACCTATTCTTGCGTTTTCTCTCTGATGGGAGTGGCTCAATTGCGGACCTACGTAACCTAGGCTGGAAGGACTACTCACACACCTCACACTTCATGTCTCAGAGTTGTGGGCTATGTTTGACGTCAAACGCAGCATTCGTTGCTACAAACAACCATATCACAATAGCGACTCTAATCAATTCCTCCTGGAAGCTCACTCTCTTGACTGCGGATTGCTTGGAGAATGGGCCGGTTGTATTTTTCTTCCTGTGATAATTGTGATGCAACTTGGTAGAAAGAGGACAGAGTTTATAGAGTTGTGAGTGTATGTGGAGAGAGTGAGCGTAATGCAAAGTACAAAATATGTCTTAAAGGAGATGCAGTTCTGAAAGTTTCTGTTAGTGGGACATGAGTGATACATCATATAACAACAGCTACAATACACCGCATACTCGCCAAGGGTATCTGACATCTTTGCCTTCTTGTACCTCGGAATTATCGTCATGTAAGCTTCAGAAACTATAGTGGATGGATGGAGAAGTATCGATTCTCCCCCAGCGTTGAATGGTACTTCATTCAGATAGCATTGTATTCATGTCTAAAGAATTATCCCACACCTACAAGTCGCCTACTTGCCCAGAGTTCAGAAAAGGAGTGAGAAAAGTGAATGTCTATAATTATCATTATGATATTGTGGTGCATTTGGTTTATTACTCAGCCTCAAACTTAGCGATTAGTGCAGCACATTTTTCACAATGAAGTTTGTGCAATTTCCAGTGAGCTTTTTGGCACTCACGGGAACAATAGGTTACACTTCGGCATCGACTACAATACATTGTCTTGCTTCGTTCCACATATGCACAAGGGATAGGACAATCTGGGTTGTAGCACATGCCCATTTTTGTGATGGACTTCACTTCTTCGTATTTCTTATCCAGGCAGGAGCAGGGAATACGCTTCCTGAAGAATTTTACAAGCGTGTGAACGTCCCGCCTCTAATAGTTGGATCTAAAACGAATCGCGATAGTTCATTTATTTTTGCCAATTCATTGTTGCTTGAGTCTTTAGCAAGTCAATTGTCGATGATTTGCTCGAGATACCGGGCAAAAACAGCATTTTCACGAGCATGATTATATTCACCCTCGAGAATATGTTGCGCCCCCTCACTCAAAAAGCACGATTTAGCGATTTCCATCTTGGCAGAATCATTCCACATCTCGGCAAACTCATCTTACCGTAGCATCTTCTGCCGCTATGAGGCAACTCGAAAGACTATCACAGATATGATTAGCGGCATAAAAAAATTCTTTCCTAATGCGGTCAGAATTCTTTGCAAATACCTTCAAAACAAAGTGGACCGGCGCCGTGCAGGCATATGAAAACTGTGCCATCTTGTAACATTTTTGCGTGACTGAGCCTAACTGCTGCAATTTTTTCACTCCTTCCGCATCCTCAGCCTTGGCTTTGGCGCCGCCTTCCTTGCCTTCCCTTGGTTGCGTCTTCCTTCCCATGTGATAAAGTATTCTCCTCGGTGTGCAACAAAGAAGAAGAAGAAACAAATGCGGAGGGAGGAGGAGTTTGTCTCGGCTCCCTTTTACGCTTTTCTCTCATGTACATACATATGGTAGATACAGGTAAGTACTTTGGCTAAACAATACCCCGGGCCGCTCTCGCTCTCTCAGAGATTAGGTGCGTCTGGTTGATATTATGATCAGTACGAGAGAGAGAGGGGGATTGTCTCCTTAAAGTTTGCCCCCATTGTCTACACTCGTACTTGTCATTAGTTAGATAGATAGAGACAGAGCTCCATACTTGTGCCCTGGATAGAGGATCTTGACAAGATTCCCCTGCTCTAGATAGATATTTCGCCCAGAGGGAGGCCAACCTGACGTACTATAAAATTCTGTTACATCATCTGCATTCAGGAATGCATCTTATACTTATGTGGTACAGCACAACTCAAACTACCCAATTAACATTCTATGCGGCAGATGGCATCCTTCGAGACATCCTATGGTCTAGAGCTGAGGAAAGTAGCAGTTACTGTTGCTTGGAGTGAAATCGTCCTCACTTTGCGTTTCATTGCTGTAAAATACTGAAGGACTCGATCCTTTCTTCAACACTGCATCTTTACCACTCTGCTAGCTGATGAATCTGTCCTTGCTCATTTTCTTTGGCATTCTACTGTGTGCGGCGGGTGGAACAACTACCTCGTCCATCTCCTTGATCTTCCTCCTGCCTCCTTCTCGGCTGATGATTTGTACAGCGTGCGCTGAAAAAGCAAATGGGGGGTAGAGTTAGATAGATAGATATTTTAGTAGCTACTCTCTAGAACCCGAGGATCAGTAGGTATACTTTATCTACGTACGTCCACATTGACTCTTCTGACCAGATCCCACAACACGATGGCGTGGATTGATGAATAGGGTGGGCCAATCTAATCATTCTGCCATCGATAATATACTGCGACCGTCATTACGCAACCGAAGAAGACGTTGATTGCTCGTCTATACACTGCTTTATCGTTATTACTAAAAAATTCCAGCCATAACGCGTCCTTCAAAAACACATACACATAAAAAATGAAGCGACAAAACTCCTCCACAAGCGATAATGGATGATCACTGCTCGAAATACATCGGATTCCAATAATACAATATATCCACTAGAAATGTCGTACATCACCAATACTAATGACACCACCATACAATCGAAATAGTGCATCTCACGGCGACGGAGAAAAAGTTGTATAGTGCTGGCTGCAGAAAAGCGAGATGATACGACAATTGTGGGAACGAATCAACCATCTTTAGCATCACCTTGGTGGGTCTGCATTACCTGCTTCTGCTGCTAGTGGTACCAATTCTCCTTCGACAACTAGCAATCACGATGCCGCCAATAATTACCACTAATCAAATAATGACTCATGCAAAAATCCCAAGAGGAGGACGACAGAAGACACCTCCAAAAAACTCAAAGCACCAAATCGCAATCGCAACCCATTAAGTACCATGTACCACATGCTCACCAACAATTGCAATACTATCGAAAGAAATTATCGAATTTGACCCCCGTCAAAAGTTGGTTGTGTGTACGTTGTTGATTGTATGGAAGATTTATTCAGGCTTGGTTGATTGTTCGGGGTGGTTGTTTGGCTTAGTGGTGGCTCTGCTGCTGTTGGCAAATCATCATGGTGGAGCCAATAATGGTGGTGGAGAGGGGGTAAGTGTCGTCCAAGTAGGGAGAAGTCTCGACCAAACGAATGAAATTAGATGGAGAGTTGCAAGTGGAAATTGAATTGAGTAGGGTGGAGGAAGATCGGTTGGAAGAACGATTGTGGATGGACAAAGATGGACATCAATATGTTCGATTGGATGAGGAGGAGGAGGAGGAGGATGAAAGAGGGGATGGTAGTAATGATGGGAATGATGGAAGGAATAGAAGAGAGTGATGTGGATACAATGGCAGCAACAAAGATATTGTACATGTTGACTGTGACGTGTAGTACTCAACAACCACAATTTTCACCACATGCATCAAACGAATCGTCAGCAACGCAACAACGACAGGGCGGTTCAACAAATGCGAACGATAGCAGCAGCAAACTTAATCGCAGCGCAACGAACACCAACATTGACAGCATTCTATCCACCCTCTCCACCAACATACAAACAATGATTGCTCACCCCGAAGGCTATACAGTAGATGTCTATTGGATATTGGGATGCGCGTGGTCGGACTGCAACTCTATGCTATCATCCTCTGCTAGCAAATTGAATAATAACGAGGAAGTATCCGAATATTGGAAAGAGTATATAGCACAACAATTGCCAAATGGGGTTGGTTTGCAGATTTGGGAGGATGCCATGCCATTGGATTATTCTGCAGCAGCTGTTCCATTCAAAGAAAAGACTGCCGGACAACAACAGCAACGGCAAGGTAGACAAACTGCTCATTCAGATGCACAATTTAACTCGAGTACAAAGAAAGGGGAGGAAGACCACTATGCTACTGCCACTCTTTCTCCATCAATAGACAAGTTCATGAAGCAACATCGATACGTCGTACGGGACAAATTAGACTGTTACGACGTATTCCTCTCCTTTGGTGCGTCGTTGCAACCACAACATCCACAACCAAGTAGTGCAAACAGAAACAGTGGAATTGTGGAGTTATCAGGAGAACTTGTTCAAGTGAACGGAACCTTTGTTCAATTTTGCACCAAGAATCTATATCGAGATACTACGATTAGTTGCAATGATCGGTTGGAATACTTGACGAAACGATATGGTATTTCGAAGAATGTGGCGATGGTTAGTTTGTTGCAGGAGAAGGAGTGCATATGTACTGTTGGTGGGGGTGACTTGGAGGCTATAATACCCAGTCAGTCTTTGGAGAGGATAACGGGGGACCATATTTTATACCTTTTTGAGCATGTCGTCAGAGTTGAATGAATTGCCAAATGGGCAGCATGTCATACCTGGATTTCTTTCGGTGGATGCTGTTCCTCCTACTGATGGTAAGAGTACCAATGATTTTGGATCGAAACAATTTCATGTGGATGCATCGCCATGCTGTGATAGTGATTCAATGGAGCTAACTGTCGAGACGAAGGGAGGAGTGGCAATAAATGCAGATGAATGGCAAATGATGAAGGTTGAAACTGCAGACTTAATTGATGTGAACGAGGACAAGATCAAGGACGAAACACCATCACCATTATCCGAATGGATTGCCGTTGAAAGGAAGAGGAAGAGGGGCGAAGGCACAACTCGTCCAACATTCAAATTCTACGAAGACGGATGGATGCTCACTAAAGATCAACTTCTTCGCTTTGACTATGGAAGCAATCGAGGAAAGTTCTTACCTCCGTTCACAAGTGAGAATTCCGTCCACGTCCACGACAGTAGTATGAGTAAGCACAGCTTGACCTGTCCACTATTTGAATCCAAAGATATTAGAGGGCTCGGTCTCCGTCGCGCAATCAGTTTAGATCCGAAAGAATTCTCCAGACAATTGATTCATCCAGTTTCACCACTCTCCACTACGGCTTCGAAGAATGTGTCACTTGGAGCGAGAGAGTTGCTACGTCAATTCCACAATGCTGAGAAGAAAATGTAACACCGCAAGAATAACATAATAATTGTACAGTAATATTAACTTCAGTGGAGAAATGCCCTTGAGTGTCGTGAGAATGCCGAGTCAAGGCCACCCGGGAAGATTGCATTCTTGATTGGTTTGTTTGTAAGAGAGTGTGGATGGAGAATTGTATGATTCTTCCAGAGTGTATATGCTATCGCTATCTTATCTTTATTCTACATCACATTGGAATTGAACACATACTATCATGTTGTGCATTATGATTGTTTCTTGGCCTCAAACTTAGCGATTCGAGCAACACATTCGTCGCACTCTCGTTTGTGTGTTGTCCAATCAGCTTTCTGGCATTCACGGGAACAATAGGTTATACATCGACATCGACTGCAATAAAATGTTTTGCCACGTTCTACTTTTCCGAGAGGGATACTGCACTCTGGGTTGTAGCAATGGCCCAACTTTTTAAAACCCTTCACTTGTTCGTATTTCTTATCTAAGCAACGACAGGGTATTCGCCTACGAAAGAATTTGACAAGCGTGTGTATGTCCAATGGAATGTTTGCCTCGCAAATTTTCCCCCAATTGACTAGAGCTTGAGTCTGTTTCAACTCAACAGCGGTACACTGCTCCAGGTACCGGGCAAAAACAGTGCAACCACGAGCACTGTCATAATTTCCTTCCAGAATATATTGCGTCCCCTCACTCAAAAAATACGATATAACGATTTCCATCTTGGCAGAATCATTCCACACGTCGGCAAATCTATCCGTTGTAGCATTTTTTGCTGCAGTGAGGCAACTCGAAAGATTTGCATCACCGTCTTTAGCAGCTTCACGCTCATATGCATCGCTAAATGCGTTCGCGTATTGAAAGCAAATATCATCCACGGAAAGTGGATCGAAGCCGTGGAAGCATGTTATGGTGGTGTCATGTCGCGACGCATTACCGACCTGCAACTGCTGCATTCGATCTGCCAGCGATAGCTGTCGCCCGTTGGTCGTCTGGTCATTATTATTGCTCCTCTGCTTTACTTCGTCTGCCTCCTCTCTAGCCATGGCTTTGGCCGCCTTCCTCGCCTTCCCTAGATTACGTTTCCTTCCCATTGCTAAGATATTCTGTCATGGTGCACGTAAAGAAATGAGAGCGTGGGTGGCGTGTTTGTTGGCTCTTGGTATTTACGTACAACAGACGATACAGGTACTGTATGTACATGAACCAAAGCTCGTGAGCGCTCATGATGGCAGTAGGTCACCTGTTGAAGTATTCTGCAGGAAAACTGTCAACAATACCAATGCCTCCTTCTCGTGTCTTGGAAGCATGGAATCTACGCTTCAGCAATCGCGAATACAGATACAAACAGAGACAGAGGGCGGATGGATATGGATGGAGTCGCGTATGACCTTTCAACCCTGCTTCTTCTGCATTCATATCACAATACTGTATTCATATTCGATTAAGCGGAGAAAGGGTGTGGATAAAATGACTCTAGCTGGGCCAGAGTGAGAGTGTGTTAGTGTTGTGCTAGTCTGTGTGTGACACATTGTATTTCGCTGCAAGTGCAAGTGCAAGTGCAAGTCTCACACACTCACGAGTTCTTCTCTCCAATGCAGCTGCTTGATGCTTGCTACTCGAGTACTACTTCTCCTTCTTCACAAAAGTGAGTATGTTATCAAAATCCAGTGATATTGCTCTGCTTTGCTTCAATTCTTACAGAGTGTACATGCTACTATATTCTATTCACAGTGGAGAATCAAACGGATCTAAATATTTTCATTATATTGTTGTAGTGCATCATGATTGTTTCTCGGCCTCAAACTCAGCGATTTGAGCAACACATCCGTCACACTCTTCTTTGTGTGCTGTCCAATCAGCTTTCTGGCATTCACGGGAACAATAGGTTACATTTCGGCATCGACTACAATACATTGTTTTGCTGCGTTCCACATATCCACAAGGGATAGGACACTCTGAATTGAAGCAAACACCAATTTTTGTGATAGTCTTTATTTCATCGTATTTCTTTTCCAAGCAACGACAGGGAATTCGCCTTCTGAGGAATTTCACACGCGTGTGAGAATCTGCCGTCATAGCTTCCACTTTACTCCAATTCTCTAGAGCTTGAGTTTGATGCAACTTAACTGCTGTCCATTGTTCCATGTACCTAGCAAATACAGCACATTCATGGGCATAACCATAATTACCTTCAAGGATACTTTCTGTTCCATGACACAAATAATACGACAGAACGATTTCCATGTTGGCAGAATCATACCACACGTCTATGAATTCATCCATCGTCGCACATTTAGCCTCTATAAGGCTCTGCAAAGTACTTTTGCCCCTCTTGACAGCTTCATGAACTGCATCTCTAAATGCGATCACGAAACCAATACACACATTGTCCATTTCTTTGAAGCCGTGGTAGCATTTTGTTGCGTCACTTCCTGATGTCTGCAAATAATTGCTGTTGCCGAGCTGCAACTGCTGCATTTGCTCTGCGAGTAACCGTTGCTGCCCGTTGGTCCTTTGATTATTGCTCTCTTCCGCCTCCTCCCTGGCTTTGGCCGCCTTCCTTGCCTTCCCTTGATTGCGCTTCCTTCCCATTGCTAAAGATATTCTGTCATGGTGCAGGTCAAAAAATGCTGAATGAGGGGCAAGTTTGTTCTCGGCTCCCTGTTACGCTATTCTACTCAATACCAGTAGGTAGCTATCCTGCTACAGGTAACTAACACCCTGATTGGCGGCGATAGTTAGCTGTGAAGCATTTCGCAGGTTGACAACGCATACTATGCTATCACGAAGAGAGGCGGTGCCTTGGTATGTACCTTTACTCAGACCCACACTGTAGCTGCAGGTGGCGATGGAATGCCTCAGTCAACTTCACACGACACGTATGCCTTTCCGGCCGTCCCCTCTTGAGTTGAAAAGATGAAAATGCAAATGAAAGAAGAGAAAAACATACAAGATGATGCAATCTACCATATCGGCAGAGGTCTGGTCACTCTGTTGAAGTATCTGCAGGAAAATCGAGGTAGCCAACAATCAAGCCTCCTTCTTGTGGCTTGGAAGCACGGAATGTAAGCTTCAGCACTCACCGATGAAAAGATGGTGGAAGAAGACCTGTGCCCGTGCCTGTGCCTGCTCCTTCCCTGTGCGACCTTTCCTTACATCCTAGGCATATAGCTAGCGAATGTATTCAAGATAATATGTCTCAAGCATGTTTTAAGACGGCTGCCTTTTGTGAAGCCTTGCGCCGCATCTTTCCTTGCCTCTTGCGTTGGTTCCCTTGCGTTTCCCAGACCACTTATACCTTTCCTATCTTGTCCGCAGTATCAGTGTATACAGTGCGGCTAGAACGCACACTGTTATTGCTGCGGCACGGAAAGCCATATCTTGGCAAGTATGGCCATCTCAGTTTCTGTCACTCAAATACGCAGAATACGAGCTGATGCTGACGAATGTTCTTCCAAAGTGTTGGAATGTACTCATGAATCAAGAACAAGAATACGCAATACCTCATAGACGTATACTTGACCAGAGCCAGAAGAGGAGTGGAGAAAAGTGAATTATCTATAAATATTATTAGGAATCACTGTGCAAATGTTGTTTCTTGGCCTCAAACTCAGCCCTCTCTGCAGCATCTTCGTTGCAACTTTTCTTGTGCCTAGACCAATCGACTTCTTGACATTCACGGGAACAATACGTTGCACATCGGCATCGACTACAATACATTGTGTTGCTGCGTTCCACCTCATAACTGCACTGTGGGTTGCAGCAAAAGCCCATCTTTGTGACGGACTTCACTTGTTCGTATATCTTATCCAAGCATTTGCATGGAATGCGCTTCCAAAATAATTTAACAAGCGTATGTTCATCCACTTCTGGGTTTAATACAAAAATCTTGCTCCAATTGATGATAGCTTGAGTTTGCTTGAACTGAACTGCAGCGTATTGCTCGAAGAACCTTGCAAAAATAGCACCATGTCGGGCATAATTATGATTCTCTTCCAGCACATATTGCGTTCCATGACTCAAAAGGAATGATATCACGAAATCCATTTTGGTAGAATCATTCCACACCTCGGCAAATTCACCTGTCGTAGCTTTTGTAGCTCCGAGAAGGCAAATCGAAATTTCTGCACCCCCACCGCCGTCTTCAATAACATCATAAAATGCATCTTTAAACGCTGTAACAAATTTTGAGCAAATAGCTCTCACTTTTATGTCTGTTTCTTCGAAGCCATGGTCGCAAGTTATTGTGGTGTCCTGCAACTGCTGTATTTGCGCTGCCAGTGATTGCAGCTGCCCATTGGTCATCAGATCATTATTATTATGTCCCCTCTCTTCTTCCGCCGCCTCCCCAGCTCCCAGTGGTTGTTCCTGCCCACTGGTCATCGTCTTTTCCGCCTCCTCCCTAGCCTTGGCTTTGGCCGCCTTCCTCGCCTTCCCTTGGTTGCGCTTCCTTCCCATTGCTAAATACAACACATAATATTCTTCATGGACTTAAAAATGACGGACGAAGGAGGAGTTTGTCTCGGCTCTCTTTTACGCTTTCTCTCGGACATGAAGATTATGTAGCATTGATCGGCAAGTGCAAGCTAAAGCAACCAGTGAAAGTAAGGCGATGAGTGAGATTTGCTTATGCAAGTTTCCGGTGTCTACACCATATATCCTAGGCATAGCTAGCGATGTATTCAAGATAAGATGTCTCAAGCATGTTGTCTTGTGAAGCCTTGTCGCATCTTTCCTTGCCTCTTGCTCTTGCGCTTCTCACACCGACATTCTGCCTTTTTTCCTCCCCCTTGGTAAAAGTTTGACAAGATGTTATACAATAGTTATGTTCTGCTTGTTAATGAGTGAGCCGATAATATCGATTGTCGTTTCAAGAGTGCTTGTTTGTGAAGAGGTGCAGCTAGAGTTCACATTTGAGAGGGAGGGGAATAAGTTATGGAGGCGTGTGCAACGCTTTCCGAGTGTCGAATAAGTCTCGTTATTCATTTTACATTGACTTTATTCATATAGAAATATACTCAAGTCTGCTATCTATTTTACCTATCCTTTTCTGCATGAAGTCTGCCTGAGCTTGCCCGGGGAAGGAGAGTAAGGGAGGTACTCTCAATGCTTATGTATTTTGTGCTTGGCCTCAATAAGCCTTTAAGCCAACATTATTATCGCACGCAGTCTTGTGCGTTGGCCAACCAGCTTTTTGGCATTCACGTGAGCAATAGCTTATACATTGGCACCGACTACAATATTTGGTATTGCTGCTTTCTGACATCCCTGATAGTCTATGATACTAAGAATTATCACAACCTGTTAGTCGCCTACTTGACAAGAGTTCAGAAGAGGAGTGAGAAAAGTGAATGTCTATAATAATTATCATGATATTGTTGTGCATAATGATTGTTTCTTGGCCTCAAACTTAGCGATTTCAGCAATAAATTTGTCACACTCATGTTTGTGTATTGTACTATCAGCTTTTTGGCAGTCACGGGAACAATAGGTTACATTTCGGCATCGACTACAATAAAATGTTTTGCTTCGTTCTACTTGTCCGTTAGGAATAGTGCACTCTGGGTTGTAGCAAAAGCCCAACTTTGTAGTATCCTTCACTTCTTTGTATTTCTTATCCAAGCAACGACAGGGAATACGCCTCCGCAAGAATTTCACAAGCGTGTGTATGTCGGACAGGTTGTTTGCGTCATCAATTTTCACCCTATTTATTAGAGCTTGAGTCTTGTGCAGCCCGACAGCGGTACACTGTTCAAACCACCGGGCAAAAATAGTACAAGTACGAGCAGCATCATAATTGCCTTCCAGAATATATTGCGTTCCATTACTCAAAAAGTACGATATAACGATTTCCATGTTGGCCGAATCTTTCCCCACCTCGGCGAATTTATCTAATATCGTAGCTTTATGAGCTGCAATGAGGCAAGACGAAAGATCTGCATCACAGTCTTGACGATTTTTGTAATTATATGCTTCTCTGAATGCGTTCGCGTATTGAAAGCAAATATCTTTCTCAGAAAGATGATCGAAGCCATGCCTGCATGTTAAGGTGGTATCATGTGGCGACGCATTACCACAAACCTGCAACTGCAACATTTGCGATGTCGGTGACTGTTGCTGCCCGCTGGTCATCGATTCATTATTGCTCCTATGTTGTACTTCTTCCGCCTCCTCTCTAGCCATGGCTTTGGCCGCCTTCCTCGCCTTTCCTTGATTACGTTTCCTCCCCATGCTAAAGATTGTCACCCAACTGTATACAATTGGTGATCGTACAATATGTTGATATTATTTTATGGTGAAGGGTTGCTATCTCCTCGTGAGGCACTCTATCTGACATGATGTCGATCGCAAGAGTAAATAAGCTACTCTTGGTCGATCGTATCAAGGGATCATGATTTTTTTGTGAAAGAAAAAGAGAAAAAAAGAGAGCGATGAACGAAGAAATGAAAATGCAGGAAAGAATGCAGGAAAAGCGTACGACTGATGCTCATAGCTCTGCTTCGGCTTCATACCTTCTTTCCAAGGTCAATCTGTGCATTGCCTAATAATCAGCTTTTACAACTGTAAATTCATCGCTGTCCAATTGCTTGGCATCAAACTTGGCCTTTACTGCATCGGCTTTGTCACACGTAACCTGGTGCTCTGTCCAATCTGCTTCTTGGCATTTTCGGGAACAATACGTTACGCCTCGGCATCGACTACAATAAAATGTTTTGCAGCGATCCACTCGAGGGAAACGGCATTGCGGGCCGTCACAAAACCCCATCTTTGTGATTGACTTCACCTGTTGGTATTTCTCATCTAAGCATTTACACGGAATGCGCTTTCTGAGGAATTTCACCAATGTGTGAATATCAGCTCCAAGTTCGTAAAGCTTTGGCCAATTCACATTTGCTTGAGTTTCTTTCAACGCAACTGCGATATGCTGCTCCAAGTATCTGGCAAGAGTAGCATCGTTAAGAGCACCATTATTATAACCTAGCATAATATTCTGCACTCCAGTAGACAACAAACAATTTATCGCGATTTCAATCTTGGCAGAATCATTCCACACTTCGGCATATTTATCCATCGTGGCACTTTCTGCTTCGAGAAGACAACTTGGATGCCAACTTGGAATACCTGCAGCATCGTATTTATCAGCTTCACACTTAAATGCGTCCTTAAATGCGTTCACGAATTCAACACAAATTTTGTCCTTCTTATTGAAGCCGTGCAAGCATTTGACGGTGGAATATCTTTGTGTTCCGTTCGGCAGTATCATGCATAACGATCCATTCGTCGTCTGATCATTATTGCTCTCTCCAGCCTCCTCTCTGGCTTTGGCTTTGGCTGCTTTCCTTGCCTTTCCTTGATTGCGCTTCCTCCCCATTAATTGCAAAAGATCCACTCTTCAATCGGACAGGAATTGAAATGAGGCAAAGAAGCTGGAGGCGCGCGAGGTCAACGAATAATTTGGCCCCTTCTCCCATGACAGAACTAAACTTCTCCCGCGAAAAGATTTTGATGGATTAGATTGGGTCAAGTAGATTCAAAGAGAGTGATAATGTGTGTATCTGTGTCTGTGTATACCTTGTCCGCAGTATCAGTGTATACAGTGCGGCTAGAATGCACACTGTTATTGCTGCGGCACACGGAAAGGCACATCTTGGCAAGTATGCCATCACATTTTCTGTCACTCAAATACACAGAATAAGAGCCGATGAATGAAGAGCGTGATTCTGATCCTTCCAAAGTGTTTGGAATGTACTCATCAAGAACACTCAATACCTACATACTTAGACGTCTGCTTGACCAGAGTCACAAGAACTGTGCATTATGACTTATGACTGTTGTTTCTTGGCCTCAAACTCAGCCCTCTCTGCAGCATCTTTGATGCAAATTCCCTTGTGCCCAAGACCAATCGGCTTCTTGACATTCACGGGAACAATACGTTGCACCTCGGCATCGACTACAATACATCGTCTTGCTGCGTTCAACCATTCTATCGGGAAAATTGCATTGCAGATTGAAGCAAATACCCATTTTTGCAGTAGACTTCACTTCCCCGTATTTTTGATCTAAGCACTTGCATGGAATACGCTCCCTGTAGAATTTCACAAGCGTGTGATTGTCGCCTCGAATTGGATTCAATTGGAATATTTTACTCCAATTGATGAGAGCCTGAGTTTGCTTGAACTCAACTGCGGCGTATTGCTCGAAGAACCTGGCCATATATGCAATATCCCAAGCAGCATCGTTATCTCCCAGCATTGCTATCGTTCCAATACTTAAAAGGAAGGATATGATGATCTCCATCTTGGTAGAATCATGCCACACATCGGCAAATTCATCTTTCGTAGCTTCGACAAGGCAAATCGATACATCTGCACCGCCGCCGCTGCATTTAACTACGTCAGAAATTGCGTCTCTAAAAGCCGTGACGAATTCTGAGCAAGTAGCTCTCACTCTCATGTCCGTCTGTTCGAAGCCGTGCCTGCATTTTATGGTGGTGTCATGTCGCGACATATTACCGATCATCTCTAACTGCTGCATTTGATCTGCCAGCGATTGTTGCCGTCCATTGGTCGTCTGATTATTATTATGCCCCCTCTCTTCTTCCGCCGCCTCCCTAGCCTTGGCTTTGGCCGCCTTCCTCGCCTTCCCTTGATTGCGCTTCCTTCCCATGCTAAAGAGTTGTTACATACAGGAAAGAAAAAGTCCTACGTACGTACAGATACAGGTATGTAACAGTATGGATTCCAGTACATAGGTAGGTGCACTTCAGCAAGATACACTTTGTAGGCTGTGAAAGTAAGTGAGTACTCCTCAGGGCAGTCGGTTACTCGGCCCTTATTTAGCAAGACAAGTGCTTCGTGTAGTGCGTTTATTATCATGTTGCCTTGTTTTTAAACCTGTCTAGAGCTCTTGCTCTTTTGTCTTGCCTTCTTCTTCCCTCCTTGTTGTAGGACTCCTGTTACAATATTTTCATTGAGAGGATGCGGAAGGCGAGGGTGTCACCAAAGTTGAGATTTGTTGTCTCAACCATGTTGTCTTGTGAAGCCTTGCCTCATCTTTCCTTGGCTCTTGCGTTTCCCACACCGAAATTCTGCCTTGTTTCCTCCCCCTTAGTAACTTGGTAAAAGTAAAAGTTTGACATGATGTTATCAAGAGTTATTCCCTTGATGTTATGGAATCGATATTATCGGCTCACCCAAGGTACTAATTCCAGTACATAGTGTACACCCCGGCAAGGTGAATTTCAATGATCAACTAAGTGAGCACTCAGCTTTGCTCAGGGCAGTCTGTTTACTTTCACTCGGCACACGTGTTTAGCAAGGCAAGTGTAGTGCTGCATACTATTGTGCTGCCTTGTTTAGCTTTGCTTAAACCTGTCTATCGTTGCTCTTGCTCTGGTCTGTCTTGCCTTCTTCTTCCCTCCATGCCTCGAGAGGACTCCTGTTATTTTCATTTGAGAGGATGCGGAAGGTGAGGGTATCACCAAAGTTGAGATTTGGGTGGGGAAAGTAAATATATGATATGCAACTTGTGTTGAAGCATCATCAACTTTATTCACATATCATCATGTCTTCTTCAATCTCTAAGCATCTCTCAATATCAACATGGATGACTGCTTCTCTGCAAATAGAATCAATGTGATATCATCATCAAATACCAAGAGCACAATACACACTGCTGACAAGACAATACTATAATCTACACTCTGCCAATCAATATAAGTAATCCATCTACTATATCATCTAATATTACACAACTACTATTCTCTAACTATATATATCCAATATGTTCAAAAACCATCATCATCATAATCACAACCACTACCTACTTTCTACTCTTCACCCAAGAAGGAGGCTCCATAGCCTTGGCCAAAACAAACATAGTCGCCATCCCCAAACTCCTCCCACACTCTCTTTCCACCTCTACCAACGTCTCACTCAAATCATCAAAGTCATGTGTCATATCAAATGGATTTACCGACACACATTGTGATTTGGCATTACATACCCCAGTGGACCAAAAGGTGGTAGGATCATGCCAATGATGTGTGGGCGTGAGTGTTGTGCCGATTGCGACAGAGTGGAGGTCGGTTGCGGCCGAGGGGGTTAGGACGTAGCATATGTCTCCGCAGGATGTTGTGGGGGTGGGTGGACATCCTTGGTTGGTGAGCATGTTTTGTGCAAATTTTTGGAGTGGATTGTTGTTGGTGGTGGTGGTGGAGGATGTTGCTTGTCGATGCTTCTTTTTGCGTAATTTGGGCTTGTCGGCACCAAGTGGGACTTGTTGTGGTTGTGGCGATGATGTTGCTATTGATGAGGCTGTTGCTGCTGCTGGTTCTTCTTGTTGCTGCTGCTGCTGTGATGGTGGGTCATCACGAATGCCTCTTAGATAATAATTGGCATCATGTTGTTCGTCATCAGCCTCTTGTTCTATCGAGAGGTGCTGAGGAAGAGTCTGCGTCACTGTTGATGCTTGTTGTTCTTGTTGCTGCGGTGCCGATGACCGAATGCCTCTCAGATTGGAAGAAGAAGAAGCTGCATCGGAATCTATCGAGGCCGATGATGGATCATCGTACGATATCGTGGCCGTCACCGTCGTCGTCGAGCTGAAGAGGGCAGCAAGAGCTACCGTTGTTAATCTAATCATCATCGTCGTCGCTGCTGTTTTATTGTTGGCTGTGACCGTCCTCGGTATTGTATGGAGTAGAGGATTTGCACGATTCTTTGCTGGAACTCAGCGGGCAGTTCACCTACCAGAATCCACAACACGTCGGTTCACAACATGGTAAAATTGTTTCACGAATTCTTTTCTACTTCAAGGAAGAGAGGCTTGAGAGTGCAAACGAACCCCCGGATCGGAGGCATTAGTGATTGAAGCGTCTAAATCCATCACTACCTGTCGTATTGGACACAAGCCGTACTAATTCCAATGTAAAGATTGAGAAAGTAAATTCTAAATGGACTCACAATTGACCTTGCCAATGCCTCCGGTCATTCTGATCGTGCTCACGATATGAATGACCAACACGGCACTGTGTAAACGTAATCTCCTGTGTGGTTTCCACCTTTATGACCATAAAGAGTGAATCAACTTCTGCAGAGAACGCCAGAACACTAGCTTCCCTACTTGTGTGTGCTTTAAAATAGCAACAGAACAACGATAACCACCGACTCTCAGTCATTATTGCAATACAATAATCATGCTTCGTGTTGTTGCCGACGAAGACCACAACCGCCCCTCCGTAATTCGCAAACGCGCCGACCGTCAAACCAACAACATGTTCTCTTCCATGATTACCGTCCCCGAAGACAACTCGACCACCTCTGCCGAAAATGCAATCGCAGCTGCCATGGCAGCCAACTTGGCTACAGATGATACCATCTCGAACGCCACACCTACCAAACGTGGCTCCATGCTCGATGACTCATTCCGTTCGACCAACTCTTTAGTGAACAAGATGCAATCTGCCCTTAATGAAGAGTGGTCGTGGATGAGTAAGCGTCAACATTCTCCTCCTCCTCAAGATGGTCCACCAGTCAAGACTTTGTTACTTTCCGATAATGACGACCAACAGCATCGACAAAGTGGAAACAACCCCACCAAATCAAGAACAAAAAAGGCAGACTTGATCTTTGGTCTAGTCCTCCTAACAGTTGGATTCGTCATCGGTGGTATATTCATCCATCGTGATAAACTCATGTACGAAATGACTTCCCTTCTCAGCGGCACTCACACTCAACAGCACCACCAGAGTGGAGGAGATCCAAGACAATTGCCAATAATTCAACATACATTAACCTATGAGGAACGAGCGCAGTTGTATAGGGAGAAAAGGCAGGCGGGTATGTTGAGACCGATTAGTAATGGGGGGAATGGGGGAAAGTTGGGGATTGATGAGCAGGAGAGATTACGGTATCAGCAGTATTTTGGGTATGATCAGTTGAGGGAGGGTCATCATCAGGGGGAGTCCAAGTTTTAGTCGGTTGGCGTGCTTTAAGCTCTTCCCGTCTTGCAAGAACGAAGGGGAGTTCACTCTCACTCAGTGTGGTCATGACTGGACGCTGTTTGACTCTTGCCCCCGGCCTTATTTCTTAAGTCACATGTAATTGTACTAAAATAATATGTTTGTTTAGGTTAAGCCTGATCGTAGCCATGCTGCTTGGAAGGAGATATTGATTAGGTTGCCTAATTAACTAAGTAAGCCCTGAAGTAAGTATCTTCATGTCTTGTGCAGCAAGTTCATTCAAGTGCCCTAAGGGACCCAAGAGGGACTCGAGTAACAGTTTATTGTCAGCAGACCTTATCGATGGGTCAAGCCTAATCGTAGCCATGCTGCTTATGAAGGAGTTATTGAGTAGGCAGGTGCTTTAATAAACTAAGTATAGTCTCCCAAGTAATGTGGGAATGTGATGAGCAAAAGACTTTTGCCTCCCAAGTGCCCAAAGGGACCCAAGAGAAGGGAATTGAATAACAGTTTCTTATCTGCAGTCTCCAGTCTTGTCGTCGCATTGGCAGGGTTTGGCCCTCGATTCCGATGCGGTTCGTGTCGTTTACATTTTACTCCCGGTCCCCGCCCGGGGGACTCAAGCGAAGGGACTTCAGTAACTGGGGGACTCAAGCGAAGGGGTCTTATTGACAGTTTTCGTATCTGATGTCTCGGTCGTTTAAGTCCCTTCACAATTTGGGAGGAAGGGTTGTTCCGATGGAGTCCCCCTTCCGCCCAGCTGATACACTTTTGTTTCTTCCACTCCCCCCTCCCCTCTTACTCATCAGGTCCTTGGGATAACATACATCAGATCTCCCTTCCAAGTACCGCTCCACCTTTTCTTATCTCAGACAGAAGATCCAGCCACCACTAGCGAGCAAACTCTCATGTGCAAATGAAACAACAGTAGAAGGGTCAGTGTATTAGATAACAAATATGAAAGTTAAGTAAATTACTGTTCTCCCCAAGAAATAAATGCAAAAATTGTCGTCTCTTCTAACCCCCCATATCAATGCGTAAAACGTAAACATTGCTCATCATCGTGTGAATTACATACAAGATTTCCCGTGTGAATTATGATGGAAACATGGCACACTCTCTATACCCCCGTAACCGAGCCATGTCATCCCCCTAGATTTCAGCATTAGAGCCACCTTTCTCCTCTGACTTTCCCTTCCTCTTCTGCTCCTCCTGCTGCGGAAATTGTGACTGCTGTGGAGGCATTAACAACTCCATAGGTATCTGCATCCTCAACTCCTGTGGTAACTGCTCTTGCAACTCCATAACCTGTCGAATCAACCGTTCATTATCACGTTGTAACGCTGTCACTGCTGCAGCGGCACTTCCATCCTCTGGATTGTTCGTATTGGAACTCGGTGGATTCATTTGACTTTGCAGTTGGAGGAGTTGACGCATAAGAGTATCATTTTCTCTTTGGAGTTGGGTCAGTGTCTCGTTATCACTGAGATGTTTCCCTGCAGTTGCTATTGATGCTGCAGATGGTGAAGTACCAGCAGGACCAACCCCACCCACACCTCCTACAGCTGCAGAAGAAACAGCAGGATTGACAGGAGGATAACCAAATGGAGCAGACATCATTCCCATCCCAGGCATCATTCTTGACATGGAATGATGACCCATCAGATGTTGCTGTTGTTGATGATGCTGCTGCTGCTGTTGCATCAATTGCATCCGACTGTTCATACTATTCACCAACCCCCCTCCCATACCAGCTGCACCCATCATACCAGCATATCCCTGTGATGGATCCACCATACCCATGGAACCAGCCGCAGGATTCCCAACACTACCCATCCCACCTGCACCCGCAGTAGTCATCCCTCGACTTGCCACACCTGCCTGAGATAACCATACATTCTCAGGCAAAGGACTCTTTTCACTCATTTCATAAAAATTCGGACTAGATTCATTCTTATCCATGGGTGTCTTTCGATGTGTGGTGGGCAATCGTTTCATTTTGACATGAAGGTTGTGTTTGCCCCGGAGGAAGAGTTCATGGTAGTAGGTGTCTCGGTCTGGTCCTGTGGTGACTACTCTTCGGAATCCCCTGTAAAGAGAGAGAGAGAGCAATGAAATGATTTTAAATGAAAGTGTGTGTGTGAGAGACAGCATATGATAACAATGAACACATGAAACAACCACCACATGAAACAACCATGGCACACACTCTCCCATACAAAACATGCCGCCATCAGGACGCCATCCATACACAATCATACACTCACCAAGCATTCACAATCCGAATAAAACTAGCATGATTCGTATGCCCAAAATACTTGGGCAACGCATACCTCGAGAATACATCCCGATTGAGTATCTTCCATGATCGACCGTGTGGCATCCATGTGATGCAGGTGACTAGATCTGAGGGATTGAGGGAGGAGGGGAGGCAATGGTCGTTAGTTGGTGGTTAGGGTGCGTATAAATCTAAATTAATGCACATGACTGCTGCAATGATGTACATCATGACGACTACAGCCGGCAATCAATGACAACAATACACATCTCATCACTCACCAGGATCACTCAACATGGCATTCAACTTGGCCGGTAATTTCTGATTCGTCAACCCCCTCCCATCCGCAACACTAATCTCCGCCTCACCACCATAATCCGTATCATCCTGTGCAAAGTCTCTATAAACATAAGGTCGTGATGCCGCTGCCCTCACTCACTGCAGCATCATTCGACGATGGAGGGGGGTGGCAGTGCCGGGATCTTGACATCCTCCGAGGATGATTCCTCCCGTGATTTCGTTGGTTTCGGCTCCATGACGGTCGTGTGTGAATGCGGGGCTTATTCGATCTCCTTCCTTCGAGAATGCAAGTGACAGGGTACTGTAAAAACGGGATCAACAGAATCGTGAGGGATCGTGTAGAGCACACACCAAAAACGTGAAGGGTCGTGCTGCCAATATGTTTAATGAACACTCCACAAAAAGACAAAGAGAAGCTGGCATGTCATGTGTGCAACAACGGCAACTTACGCCTCTAACTTTCCGCTCGTGGTTCTTGGAGGCGGGCGATGTAAATAATGACTCCAACTTTCGGACCCTATCTCTTTAATGATGTATTGTACCGGACTCACGCAAGATCAGTGTGTGAATGAGCAACAATGCGAGATGATGAATGAGAAATTTAATGTTTGTGTATCTTGTCTGAACGGATGCCTCTGTGTGTTGCAACGGTGTGTGTTGGCGAGACGCGGCCCCAATTTTTCAAAAGTTGGCGCGGGGCCATAGTAACGTCGAAGGTGGGTAGATTTGGGTGTTTGGTAGTGATTGTGGATATTTTGGGGCGTGTGTGGGACATGAGTTTTCTGGGGTGGCCATGGTGGCCGGTATAGGCTTCTCATTTTCACGTACGTCTGGATGGGGTCATATGCAGGTATCAAATGGAGGTCAGATGGTTATATAGTTTGAAAAAGTGGGTAGTCGGTCGAGTAATTGGATAATTGATGGTCATTTTGGTTAGGGAGAAACCGACGAGTTTCTTTCTTCCACTGGCCCTCTGAATGGCCCTCATATCATGGCGGGTCCTCATTTCGAAGAACGTTGAGAGTCTGCGAACCACACACCAAAGGTGCGAACCGG
Source organism: Skeletonema costatum (assembly GCA_018806925.1). Classification (NCBI taxonomy): domain Eukaryota; phylum Bacillariophyta; class Thalassiosirophyceae; order Thalassiosirales; family Thalassiosiraceae; genus Skeletonema; species Skeletonema costatum. The sequence goes on along the minus strand of JAHBBA010001062.1, from coordinate 14,939 downwards.
CATCAAGAGTTGGCCCTTCACCTCAAATTTGCAAAAACGTCATTGGAAAGGCCTAACCATCCGAGTACCACTTTGAGGTTCTCATCGAATATGATTGAATGTAAAGTCTGTCTGTTTCTGTACTATTTACTAAAAAAGAAGGATTGAAAACTACGCACAGACGAACAACTCCAAATGAATCATGGTCAATCGTTCCAAACCGCACGGGCCAATTCGGCGAACCCGGGCCAGCAGAACGCCTTCGCCCAATAAATCGAATGCCATCCAACGCACCCCATCTTGACCACATCTCTGCATGCAGTATCAACACAAATAAAGAGGACACTCTCTACAACATACACCACCTTCTTGAGCCTTCTTATTGTTGTCAATACACAAGAGACAGACAAGAAGCCGCCGCCCAAGCCATACTTAATGACGACTATGAGTGATAGATATCCCATCGCCTCCTTTCCACCAGTAGTAAAACATCCACGACTCCTCTTCCATCATCCTCGCCAACATTGCTTCTGGCAACTCCAAGAACAACAACGGTCCCGCGAGTCCTCATCAATTAGATGAACTTGCTGCTGCTTCCATCTTTATGATTCGTAATAACGCTACTGCTACTGCTAGTAATAAGAATAATAGTCAAATGCACAAGGTAGAGTTAAAGGAGCAGGAGGAGAGCAACAACGTCCAACCAAAGGCCTCCTCTGTTGTCAATCGACCATCACAACACCAGGTGGTTCAAACGGGTCAAGTGGATGCACATGGATCGTCATCCGGCATTACCGGTCCATCACGAAGCAATGACAGTGAAGAAGCAGCATATGTCTACCGTGACTTCGCCCAAGAGGAAGATCCCACGGAAAGGATTAATGCCAACTACGCTGGGCATTCGAGTTTGATTAGTCATGAGGATGAGACTACGAGGAGTTTGGCAAATCAGAAGTTGCCTGCCAAGTTGGCGGCTATGTTGAGTGATCCTGGTGAGTGTTGTTATTTGATTGTATAGCCGTTATGTAGTTGTGAGGATTCAGTTGTCAAGAACAACTTGTGTGTGCTTTGAAGAAGATGGCCATGCCGGTGTCCATGTATCACCGCCCACGTTCACATCGCTCCTCTAACACATCCATCCTCTCTCCACCTTCTCTCTCCTCACAGATCTAATCACCTGCATCACCTGGCTACCCCACGGCCGCTCCTGGAAAATCCTCAACCGCGACCTCTTCTCCTCCTACGCCCTCCCCCGCTACTTTGGCCATACCAACCACTCCTCCTTCGTCCGCGTAGTCAACGCCTGGGGATTCCGTCGTATCATCTCTGGACCAGATCGTGATTCGTACTATCATGAATTGTTTCTGAGGGGTAAGTCGAGTTTGTATTCGAGGATGAAGCGATTGCCGAATAATAGTACTGCGGGTAGTAGTGGTGGTAGAAAGAGTGCTAGTTCACAACAGGTGGTGAATAGGAGGAGACAACAACAGTTACATCAAGAAAAGAGTTTGGATTTTTATGAGATTTCGAAGAATAGTCCATTGCCGGAGAATATGTGGCAGTATCGACCACAAGCGATGAATAATGGGGGTGTTGGGAGTGGTAGGATGGGTGGTGCTGGTGGTGGTCATCATTCGAGTTTGGGTGCGTTTGGTGCTGCTGGTGGTGGGATGGGTGGAATGATGGGTGGTATGGTTCCAGCTGCGGCTATAGGAATGCATCAGCATCATGCTGGAAACATGGTTGCTGCATACCATGGTGGTGGTGGTGGAATGGCACCTCCGAATCCCATGATTGGAGGATCGTATGCTGGTCCTGGTACTGCTGCTGCATGGAATGTTCCTGGAGGAGCAAGTGGTGCAACAGCAAGTATGATGGGGATGAATCGTCGTCCTATGTCCTTATCGTTTGATGGATCAGCTGGAGGAGTAGGAGGTCCAGATAGCATTAGCAGAGGAGTCCACAACAGTACCAGCAGCAGCAGACAACAAAACACACCACAGCTATTGGCTGCAGCTGCATTACGACAAGCGCCCAATCCCAATGAGACTTCAGCCGGCGCTAGTAGTGAGCTTCAAAGTCTAATGAATCAGAATAAATTGCTGCAGACTTTATTAGTGAAGACTCAGGCTGCTGTGGTGGCTGCGGCGAGTGTTGCTGGTAGAACAAGTGGTGGTGGGAGTGGAGGAGCTAGTGGTGGTGGTGGTGGTGGTTACCCGTATGTGCAGGCGCAGCAGCATTATAATGAGAGAGGTTCAACAGCTGCACCACCAGGTTCATCCTTTTCTATGCCACCATCTGCTGGTGGAGGAGGAAATGATGGCAGGAGGGGCGGACCATAGAAATGAATGTTGGTGATGCCGCATGAAGATACAGTTGATATATACATGAATGTCGTTGTTTGTTGCATAGAGTCGGTTTGCGCAGTTTCAAGCATAAGAGGAGTTTTATGCCCAGTTATTCTTAACGTAAGATTGAAGAGAATGCGTGATCTTTGATGTTTTCTTATGGCCTGGATATTTTGTCGCCATGTCATTGCTTATCAAAGATTTCAGACCGTCAAGTCTTATTGTATGGTCAAAGATCAATCATTATATCCCAGCTCTCGAGCTACTTGGAAAGGCTAATCAGAGTCAGCTGCACATAATCAGATCGTCTAGAGTAATATTACATTTTTCATCTATGTGTGTCATATGTGTATTCAATCATGAAGAATGAATAAGTTTGCCTGAGCTTGCATATGAAGAGAAAAGTATGGGAGATTACTCTCATTGCTCATGTATTCTGCTGCTTGGCATCAAACTTGGCCTTTATGTCAGTGTTCTTGTCACAGACAGGCTTGTGTTGTGCCCAATGAGCTTTCTGGCATCCATTGGAACAATATGTCACACATCTGCATCGACTACAATACATTGTTTTGCTGCGTTCTACTTTTTCGAGAGGGACACTACACTCTGGGTTGTAGCAAACACCAATTTTTGCGATGGACTTCACTTCATCATATTTGTTATCAAGGCAAGAGCAGGGAATACGCCGACGGTAGAATTTGACAAGTGTGTGCATGTCGGATGGGGTGAATGCTTCGATGATTTTTGGCCAATGCATTAGAGCTTGAGTTTGTTTCAACACAACTGCTGTCTGTTGCTCAGTGTACCTAGCAAATACAGCAAAAACACGAGCACTGTCATAAGTTTCTTCCAGAATATCTTGCGCTCCCAGATGCAAAAAATACGATGTAACGATTTCCATCTTGGCAGAATCATTCCACACCTCGGCAAACTCATCCTTTGTAGCATCTTCAGCCGCTATGAGGCAACTCGAAAGACTATCACCGTCTTTATCAGCTTTACAACGAAATGCATCCTCAAATGCGCCAATGAATAAAGTGCAATTAGTGACCGCCTTTGACATAAGATTGAGGCCGTGCCCGCAGACCTGTAACTGCTCCATTTGCGGTGCGAGTGGTTGTTGCTGCCCATTCGTCGTCTGATTATTACCCACGTTTTCTTTCGCCCCCTCCCTGGCCTTGGCTTTGGCCGCCTTTCTCGCCTTCCCTTGGTTACGCTTCCTTCCCATTGAGATAATGCAGTCAAGGGTAAGTAATGAATCCTTGGGTGCAGTAACATGCACGCATTGCTGTCAAAAAGTGTCAAAAAGAGGAAAAATGAAAAATGCTGAAGGTGAAGGGAGGAGTTGTCTCGGCTCCCTTTTACGCTTTCTCCATCAGACATAGGCCGCTTTCTCCATCAGACATAGGCGGAACGTTCCTTTCGTTCTGTTCTCGCAAGTCGGCTGTAACATAATTATAATATAAATATAGAGTAATATTATATTTCCATCTGAGTCCCTCTGTGTCTCCAATCAGAAGAATGACAAAGTCTGCCTGAGCTTGCCTGGGAAGAGGAGAGTATGGGAGATACTCTCATTGAGTCTGCTTCTTGGCATCAAACTTGGCCTTTATGGCAGAGTTCTTGTCACAGACAGACCTGTGTAATTTCCAATCAGCTTTTTGGCATTCAGGGGTGCAGTAGGTTACACATCGGCATCGACTACAATAATTGTATTCCTGTGTTCCGACATTCTATCAGGGACTTTGCAACGCGGATTGAAGCAAAACCCCATCTTTGTAGCATCTTTCGCTTCTTCTTCGCATAAAACAGGGATGCGTCTTGGAAAGAATTTTGTAAGCGTGTGAGATGTCTTGTCGCGATGGCATTGCTTATTAAAGATTCCAGGTTGTATGGCAAAAGATTAAGCACGATCCCAGCTCTCGAGCTACTTGGAAAGGCTAGTCAGAGTCAGCTGCACGTAATCAGAATGTCTAGAGTAATATTATAAGTCCATCTTGTGTGCTTATGTGTATCCAATCATGAAGAATGAAGAAGTTTGCCTGAGCTTGCCTGGAAAGAGGAGAGTTTGGGAGATTACTCTCAATGCTTATGTTTATGTATGTTTATGTATTCACGCTTGGCATCAAACTTAGCAATTCGAGCAACACATTCGTCACAAGACGGTCTGTGCAACTTCCAATCAGCTTTTTGACATTCAGGGGAGCAGTAGGTTACACATCGGCATCGACTGCAATACATTGTTTTGCTGCGTTCTACTTTTCCGAGAGGGGCACTACACTCTGGGTTGTAGCAAACGCCCATCTTTGTGATACTCTTTACTTCATCGTACTTGGGATCCAAGCATGAACAGGGGATGCGTTTTCTGAAGAATTTCACAAGCGTGTGAACGTCGCCTTCGTAGACTTCATTAATTTTCGGCCAATTGGCTAGAGCTTGAGTTTGTTTCAACCCAACCGCGATGCGTTGCTCAAAATACCTGGCAATAACAGCACTATGGCGGGCATCAGCATAATTACCTCTGAGAAAATATTGCGTTCCAGTACACAAAAGAAATGATATTGCGATTTCCATCTTGGCAGAATCATCCCACACGTCGGCAAATTTGTCTAGCGTGGCATCTTCAGCCGCTATGAGGCAAACCGAAATATTTGCACCACTAGCTTCATAAAAATATGCGTCCTCAAATGCGTGCACGAATTGAAAGCAAGTGTCGTCCGCCTTTGAAAGAAGATCGAGGCCATGCTTACATTTTGTGTTGAAAAATTCTGACGGTGGCATCTGCGCACCGCAACCTGCGAGTGACTGTTGCCGCTCATAATTCGGCTGATTATTATCACTCCCCCTCTCTTCCCCTTCCTCTTCCTCTTCCTCTTCCTCCGCCTCCTCTAAAAGTTCGGCCAGCCATTGCTGCCTATGACTCTCTTCCGCCTCCTCCCTAGCCTTGGCTTTGGCCGCCTTTCTTGCCTTCCCTTGATTGCGCTTCCTTCCCATTGCTAAAGATAATCTTTCATCATGGTGCAGTCGGTCAAAAAATGATAAAAAATGAGAGCGAAGAGAGCAGGAATAAAAAATTCTCGACTCTTTGCTCTTCGCGCCCTTTTCTTCCATATGTATCTCTACAGGTATGTTAATGTAAGTATTGATCCCTACCTACATAAACATGACATTCATTGTAAAGCAGCCCCTATGTAAAATCACGTTCTGAAGTGGGCTACCTGCGTAGGAATTCAGTATCTTCTCACAACTAAAGTGCCGCCATGCCATCGAATGACGCAGATCAAAAAAATGCTTCCTCTCTCGCTCCTACACCACGTTTCTAATTGCATGATGTGCTAGCCCACCTTTCGTACATAACAATCCTCATTTACCACAACCACCGACAAGCAATACAATACACAGCAGCAGCCAACACACAACAAAAACAACAAGTATAAATTTCCAAAATGCTGCAAGAAGAAAAGAAAATGGACGACACCGACTCCAACGTCGTCACGGTCAAAAATCTCAATTTCTCCTACACCCCCTCCAAATCCACCGACCTCGTCAACCTCAACTGCATCATCCCACCCAACTCCAAAGTAATCCTCGTCGGTGCCAACGGTGCAGGAAAATCCACACTAATCCGCGTCCTCACCGGTATGATTTGGGGCGATGACGTCAGCTACGACGAATTCGACATGAATGGGAAAACCAAGGTGAATGATCAAGTCAACGGTGTCGCTTACCTAGGTGAACGTTGGAAAAGACGTCGTACGGGATTCGAGGGAGTGTGCCCCTACACTCTTGACACCACCCCCGAAGAAATGTTTGTCAAGTGGCAACAAGACCATTCGGAACGGAGAGATGAATTGATCAAGGTGCTGGGAGTGAATATGGAATGGAGGATGAATGAATGTAGTGATGGACAACGGAAGAAGGTCCGTCTGATGTTTAAATTGTTGAAACCGTTCAAGATTGCGATTATTGATGAGTTTGCTGCCGATTTGGATATTTTTAGCCGTAAGCGATTCTTTGATTATCTTACCAAAGAGTGTGCGGAGAGGGATGCGTCAGTAGTGTTTGCCACGCATATTTTTGATCAGGTGGACTTGTGGGCGACTCATGTGGCATTTATGCAGTTGGATGGGACGTTGAGTAATGTGCATAGGATAAAGAGTCTGCCGGCGTATCAGGAGATTTTGGGTAGGAGTGGGAAGGATAGGGCCATGTGTCCAATGTACACGTTGATTTTGGAGGAGATGGATCGGCAGTACAAGCAGCATGGGGGGATTGATATGAAGAAGGTCCTACTTAATGGAAAGAGTGACGATGTTGTAGGTGAAGAAGAAGAGGAACCCAAGCCACTTATTATTGCCAAGAATCTCAACTTTTCGTACATCAAGGGCAAACCAACAATTTCCAATTTGAACCTAGTTGTTCCACCCAACTCCAAAGTTCTATTGGTCGGTGCCAACGGTGCTGGGAAGAGCACTTTGATTCGAATGCTAACAGGTCAGATCTGGACGGGGATGCAATATGATGAATTCTCCATCAATGGACAGAAGACACCTAATGATCAGGCACATGGTGTGTGCTACCTCGGCAACACGTGGAAGAGACAACAGACTGGATTCAATGGCATCTGCCCCTACACCATTGATTGTGCGGCAAGTGAAATGTTTGTCAAGTGGCAAGAAGAGCATGTGGAACGTCGTGATGAGCTCGTGAAAGTGTTGGGTATCAATTTGAACTGGAGGATGAATGAATGCAGTGATGGACAACGAAAGAAGGTACAGATTATGATCAAGCTCCTGAAGCCATTCAAAGTTTGTATCATTGATGAGTTTGTGGCAGATTTGGATATTCTATCTCGTAGCAATTTCTTCGATTACATGTCTCGAGAGTGTGAGGAACGGGGTGCTTCTGTCATTTATGCGACGCACATCTTTGACTTGGCGGATTCTTGGGCATCACATATTGCGTTTATGCAGTTGGATCGAGTCCTTTCGCCTATTTATCCTTTGGACACGCTTCCAGCTTACAAGGAGGTATTGGCTCGATCTGGAGAGGAACGTGCCATGTGTCCCATGTATGTGTTGGTCATGGAGGAATTGAGGAGGCAATACCGTACGTCTGGTCTGTTCGTGGAGGATTACAATGATGATCAGGACTTGGTCGATGTTATCATGTCGGAGCAATGCAAGGAGCAAGCCGGTAATCGATTTGATACAGAGCGTGAAAAGGATCAAAATAATTGGACGGCTGGACGTCTTACGTCACAGTTGAGAAAGGCGGAGGAAGAAGCCCAGAGAGCAAAGCGCATTGCCGCAAGGATAGAAGCCGAGAAGAATGCTGCTGGAAATTAAAGTCACTGTATTTATTAAATTAGACTTTTGGATTGACGCTCCTATCCTAATTTTTTCCAACTGATTAAGTATAGAAGTTATGCTATACACACACATAAGGTAGACCCTACTCATTGAGCCTTCAACTTCTTAATCTGGTATTCAATTTTTCCAGCCAGGCCAGCTGAGAAGATTCAAGTACATAGATACAACAGCACAAAAGTACTAGCTTCGCTGCGCTCAGCTAATATCCAAGTCTCACGGTCGTATCCTTCTCTCTTTGACGCAGCTGCTTGCTAAGTACTTGTAACCTCGTATCACATCTCCAAATCTTCAAAATTATTCTTGGTGTTCACAAATGTGGTGCGTATGTGACACCATACAAGAGCCGACAAAATGGAACCTCCAGCCCGGACGTCGAAAGAAGTCGAACCGAGTTTTGATGTAGAAGGGCGGCTGTACAAGCAATACCTGTGGGTGGGTGGATGAGGACGTGCCCGGATGAGATAGGTACTGTAGCACTTCTTACATATAATAAATACATCACCAACGATGTACTGCAAATGAAGAGAAGGAGGCTGATACAATACCCGGCACGATACGACAGCACGATCTCCTCTACTTCAACTTCAATGGCGCCGGAAGAGCAGTAACATGGTACGAGTCTAACCCACTTCCCGGGTGACTTTATACAAGAGGACTAGCACTTCTTGGCAAAGTTTGCAGATGTAAATGTAAGATCCATAATAATGTAACAGAAATTTTGTCTGGTTCAGGGCAAGTTGTTACTATCTCTAGGTATCGTATTGATTCGTTCTCGCAGACTTATTTTTCAGCTAATTGTATGGGTAAATCTCTCGATCAAGAGGATGAAGTCATTCACGCTCTGCCGCCTGCACTCAAATCAACCATGACACTCTCTAAAGTTCCAATTCCAAATATTAAGACATATTATACATCTGCAGAGTTCATTCCTTGAATTCGAAACATACCTTTTTGTTTGTCCCCACCATCGCTGACCCCAAATATCTTCACATTATCTATGGGTTTCTCGGTCGTCCAACTCAGCATGGTGCGCCAACATCCCAGCAGGTAGTCGTTGCTGTGAATTGTCCATTCTGGCACGAACAGGACGTGCAGCTGTGGGATTCTGAAGGCTGTCAAGCATAGATTATTCTTAGCAGGCTGATTAACATTGTCAGTGCTTTCTTCCTCTTCCCATTTGCCCAGCAAAAACACGCCAGATTCATCCAAGGGACTGAGAGGGCAGTCGATGTGAGCAAATTCATGTGTTTCAATACCAGCACCCACATTCAGGACATACTTTTTGAAGTAGTCTTGCTGGTAAGTGAAATCCTGAATGCGATGCTCGTCGTTCAATTCTAATGATCCGCCAGTACTTTCTTCGATTAAGCTACAACCATAAAACTCTAGGAGGCTGTTGGTTGCTACTTCCACAGGAACTTCTTGACTCAACAGGTCATCCAAGGGGATTTCAAGGCGGCCAGTAGTCGACTTCCAGCTGCCATGATCGAGAGTAAACTTGGTATACCGAGGCACGGGAGGCTTGATATCAGGAAATTTGACTAGGTCAGCAAATGGATAGATCCCTGGTGCTAGCCTTGCCTCCCAAGGATTCAACACGCTTGATGGTGTTGACATCACAACGGAGCTGTTATCCTTATAGATGGATGTCCTTTTAATCTTAGTAGTGCCCAGTGATCGATTATGATAAAATCGTATTGCAGATGATCTACACGGCGGACAGTGTTGGAATTATTGGAACGCATGAAGCCATCGACATCGGAGGTTGTATCCCTCACGATCAAGGATTGCTGCCGCTGCCGTTCAACTATGGAGCCAATGTAACGCCGGAAGGTACCTCCCATCTCCAAGCGTTCACTCCATTCAACTGTGCTGTCGTTAATTTCATCTTTTGTCTTCTTTGTTTTGGATGAGGACGAGGGGTTTGATTGACACTGCCCCATTGTTTGAAAACACACTCTTGGAGGCTATTGCTATTGCAGTACACTTCCTACGAACTTCTATTGGCAAAGATGTATAGATGCAGATAACAGTGTTAGTTTAGGTGATGCCGACGTTTAGTGACGTTAGTCACTGTACAACAACTTTGTCTCATCAGACGCGAACCCCACTCCACCTGCTGTTGGATGCGAACCCTCTCTCAAAGAATCGCTACATATGACACATCAAGGGGAGAGGCCTTTTTTACCAAATAGCCTGTTCTTTTGTGCGAACCAAGCAACAACCAAGCGACTACAGTATTCGGTTCACCTACCTCCTGGTCACCATCCTTCAAGCTAGCATCCTTCATTTGTCCTTGAGAATACTTACCGCCCGGATTGCAATCAACCATCGATAGGTATTCTCGGTTGCAGTCTTCGATGCATGACAGATTTGACTATGCAACGCCAGCGCCGCCACATCAGCAATAGCAAAGGCAAAGGCCTCTCATCCAGTGACCGTGGAGGAAAGTCAACGTCAAATGAAAGGCCAAGAGTTTCGCAACCGCAGCAGCAGCCACCCGTAGCTGCTATAAAGAAATCAACATCAAGAATATACCGCAGTAATAGCTGTGGCAATGGGCGTTACAGTGGTGACGTCAATATGCCGACACAGAGCCATAACCGTCGCCGCGACTTCAGAAGCCCCGAACGTGCAGCTGAATCAGAATGTTACGTTCAATCCTTTCGACGTTTGAGTACATCGAATAGAAAGAGTCCTGCAGCTGGAGTTGTAGGTGAGTAGAGCTCCCGTGAAACGTGTGCCTTGTAGTGTAACGGTAACGTAACGGTGTATTCTAATGTCTTTCTATATTGTGCTTTTATGTCAGTCGCTAATAGAAGGTTTCTTGGGCATTTCCAACAAGAACTTCCCGTTGGATCACAATCTAAGGTTGCTGGCTCCACAGCTACATTGTCTCCTAGGCATCATAAGAAGCCTTCCTCTGATTCTACTCCTCGGCCGCCACCGCCACCTTCGTCAAGGAGTTCTCATCACGCTGGGAAAAGCTCTCACCTTCCAAGACGGAACGTCTACAGCAAAGGCATCAATGTGAACAATCTTCAACCTCCACCACCACGACGAATGTTGCAGAACTCTCATCCATCAGAGACATCATCATCGTCACCTCATTCCCCATCAACCCCGTATGAAGTGTCAGCAGTGGTATCACTACATAGACCGGCACATTGCCCAAGTATACATACAAGAAGTGGGGACGATGCAGCGACGTCTCGGCTACGAGAACTATGCATGGATATAATTCAATCTGCTAAAGAAGGTACATCTCCACTTCGGAGAGCTGAAATCAAGGAGGCCGTGGTAGAGTATCATCGAAGCCACAACAATGCTGTCAGTCCAAGAGACCCTAACTTCACTGAGATCCCTTCTGAATTCTCGCAAGTGCTTACGTATGGCCTTGCTCGCTCACAAACTGCCCAGCAATCGCCTACTGCAACGGAAGTATCTGAAAAACAGATTATGAACACTGATACGAATGAACTACCTGTTGCGAAAGGTCCTGCGCGGCGAAGTAGATTCTCAGAGGTGAAACATGAGTGGCAAGAAATCAATGAGTCTCGGCTCAATACAACTATAGAACTGGGACCTAGTGATGATGTAGTATCCTGTGTCTCCTTACCGTCAACAGTGGCTCAAGTTTAAGATTAGTTCAAAGTACTACGTAAGAACACACATTTGCTGCGACTTTGACCATTATCCTTTGTCTTTTACACGTGGTCTCCTCTTGTTACACTGATGTTATGATTTCTCTTTGAAACAAGCCTCATACATTTTCATTCTACATTGTCTCCTCAAAATGCTCAATGAATTTTTTGACCATAGGAGGCGTCTTGCCAGATTTCTCAAGGACAGTTCTAAGAGTAAACCCTAGCAATGAGCTGGGAAACAAAATTATGACAGCCGCTACCTCACCTAAATACTGCTTCCATGCAGGTTCTTTTGGTAGAACAAGAACTTGATACAACATGGCAGTTTGCAGGTGAGGAATGAAATGCATGTTCAATCCAAAACGAAGTACACCCATGAATAGGCAACTGTTGATTGATACTTTCTTGAGGAACAAACTCGGCTCTTGAACTGGATGATCCGCAAGCCAATTCTGATAGGAATCTTCTAAACCAAGTTCAGCAGCACCTGAGCGTAGAATACCCATGTAGCGCTTGCTTGGCCACATGTCTTCTACCTGATCCAGCCTTCCGTACTCTGTTCCGCGATATGCAACTGCCTTTACAGGTTCTTTTGATTTGTCATACGGCACGCAATTTACTTCAATCTCTTCATAGAATTGAGTTGCTCCCTTGTCCCCTCCTTCTGATTTGTATACCAACTCATAGTCTTCAGCACTTAGTTTGATCAAAGCTCCATGACATTCATTAGTTTCATAGGCCACGAACGCCTTACTTTCAGTACGCCACAGCTGTCGAGAGTTCCTCTCTTGGTTGCCATCCTTTTCGTAAAAACTTGGTAAAGGCTCAATAGATCCCAACGCTGGCTCCATGGGTGGAATGCCTGTCATGTTAAAGGCAAGCCGAAAATCATAGATGACACACGGCTCAAAACTAATTGGGTGAATCTTCTTTCCAGAGATACTGCGATTTTCCAATCTGGTGCGTGATAGATTTGATCCGACTCCAAAGTAGTAAACATCCTCGTTTGCGGCAAGAGCGTCAAGAAGAAACTTTGGGCGAGTTGGGCCCTCTTTTGGGATTTTCGAGATGGAGCTTCGATAAACGCGGATGATACCATATGTTGCCGCTACCACCACAGCTGTGCACGCTGGTGCGACCAGTGGCGATGCGGACGACTCATTCATCATGTCGACGTTGTTTGTATGTTCTTATGCTGCTGAGTTGTAAGTATGTCGCGGAAGGAAGAAGTAATGGATCTGCTGCTTCAACAAGTGTTCTTGCTTGCTGATTATTAGTGATTATTGCTGCTATGGGTGGTGACGCTAGTTAAATTTACTAACAAAGCGAATTTTGGAAAATCGCCCCAACACTTCCAGACAGTTTCCCTATACCCCTAGTACCAATGAACCGAAAACGGAACCATTATAGGTCCACTACTTCTGCAGTTACGGCGATATCCACTTCACTAGCACTCGCCTAGTTAAATGACCAATATTCGTCTATATGTGTTCTTGCAGCGATCAAATCATCAAACCACCGCCCCATCTCGCATACATTGGTCCACTGGGGCCATGCCTGGACATTCGTATCGTTAAGAAGCCCAGAGAGCAAAGCGCATTGCTGCAAGGATAGAAGCCGAGAAGAATGCTGCTGGAAATTAAAGTCACTGTATTTATTAAATTAGACTTTTGGATTGACGCTCCTATTCCTAATTTTTTCCAACTGATTAAGTATAGATATAGAAGTTATGCTACACACACACATAAGGTAGACCTTACTCATTGAGCCTTCAACTTCTTAATCTGGTATTCAATTTTTCCAGCCAGGCCAGCTGAGAAGATTCAAGTACATAGATACAACAGCACAAAAGTACTAGCGCAGCGCGCTCAGCTAATATCCAAGTCTCACGGTCGTATCCTTCTCTCTTTGACGCAGCTGCTTGCTACTTGTAACCTCGTCTCACATCTCCAAATCTTCAGAATTATTCTTTGGGGTCACAACTGTGGTGCGTGCTGTGACCCTAAAAGAGCCGGCAAAGTGGAACCTCAGCCACGACTGACGTCGAACGTCGAATCGGTTTTGAAGTAAGTCAATACATAAATAAGTAGAAGAGAGACTTACTGTGGGCGGGCGGGCGGGTGGACGTGCCCGCCCGGTGATGCATAGGTACGGTACTGGATGCACGATGAATAACGGTCATTGATACAGCTTTGTCTCATCAGACGCGAACCCCACTGCATCTGCTGTTGGATGCGAACCCTCTCTCCAAGAATCGTATGACACATCTATTTGAGTCGTTTGATTTCTTGTGAGAAGGGGGGAGTAGGCCTTTTTACCAAATAACCTGTTCTTTTGTGCGAACCAAGCAACAACCAAGCGACTAAGTACAGAATTCTCTCTCTAGATACAGAATTCTCTGGCTGGGGAACGGGAGTAATGAGAATGCGGCCTTTCACAATCCAACGAACCAACACACAGCAGAGATCGGCACGTGCGACACGTATACTTCTACACCTCCTCAACTCCTCTCAATTATTTCTCACTCCATTATTATCATCATCAGCCAACATGTTCATCTCCATCTGTGACGTCCTCCAGCTCCTCGTCCTCCAAGATTGGGAGACATTGCGGTCAACCGTCCTATCCGACCCAACACTCTTCCGAAACATTGCCAGCACCATATCGGCGTGCTCCGAGCTCAACGGGATGACCCTCCTTCACGCCGCCGTTCGCTTCAATCCTCCATTGGAAATGGTCGCTCAGATGATTCGATTATGTCCGCAAATGACAGCAGCCACAGATTGTCTCGGTCGGACAGCTCTTCATGTGGCTGCCGGTTCAAAGGCAAAGGCCTCGGCCTCGTTAATCAAGCTCATTGCACTTGCATGCCCTGCTGCATGTGAGGTACAGGACGAAGAGGGAAAGACCCCACTACACTTTGCGTGTGATAGCTCCTGCGTGCTATTCGAAGATCACAACGATGATGAGAATGATGCTTCCAATCAACCACCGAATCATGAATCTATCAGGGCTTTGCTATCGTACTCAATTCATGCAGCTACGCTCGAAGACTATGAAGAGATGACTCCGCTAGAACATGCCATTATGAGTGATGCATCATTAAAGACAGTGAAGCTGCTTCAAACTGCTACTAGCAGAGGTATACAGTTGAAGAAAGGATCAAAGTCCTTCATGACAGCTATGAAAAGCTTACAGGTGCAGGACGATGTCACTCCATGTAACTACATAAGTAGGGGGGCATTTCATAAAATTGGTTAATCTGGGGTTAATTGTTTGTACTGATTCTTACGTAGAAAAGGCATTGCCAGAGTGTGACGGATCGGTTCTCAAAAATATTTGGAAGGTGTACGGACAGACGAAATCTGCCAAAAAGTTGCCTCCTCCGATCTCATGCCGATGGCTCGACAAATTTGGCACACATCGGGAATAAGCCAGCGGCCTTGCTTTACAAAAGTATTGAAAATTACTAGCGTTTGAAAAGAAAGCAAGACCGTAGTGACATCTCAAATACACTGTGGGAGGTCACTACGGTGGCCGATTTTCGAAAATTCCCCGGAGGTGCGAGAATTTTTAGTAAGTGTGATTGGTAG